>APFE031598413.1:262982-281712 GCA_000404065.3 Pinus taeda
TTTGGATGAGTTTGAGGATTTCCGGATAAATCCTGAGGAGGATGGATCTTTAATTCATGAGCATATCATAAATCCTACTCCTAGGAATGTGGTTGCCTTAGAGCAACATTTTGACCGGCATGATGCCACGAAGCTGAGAGAAGAAAATAAGATGGACCCAAGCGAATATCTCAAGATAAACATTGGTACTTTTGAAAACCCAAAAATTGTTAAAATCGGTAAAGGTACTAGTGTGGAGGAAAGGAAAAAGTTAACTAATTTACTTCGCGAATATCGAGATGTTTTAGCTTTTTCTTATGATGAATTAAAGGACTATAGGGAAGATGTCATCGAACATACTATCCCCTTAAAAGATGAAAATGCTAAACCCTTCCGCCAGAAACTTAGGCAAATTAATCCTAAATTGGCCCTTTTAGTTCAGAAAGAGCTTGCGAAAATGCTTGCAGCTGGAATTATCGCTCAAACAAGGCATTCGACATGGTGTTCGAATCTGGTGATTGTTAGGAAAAAGAATGGTACAATAAGGCTGTGTGTCGATTTCCGAAACCTTAATCTAGCATGCAAGAAAGATAATTACCCTTTGCCAAACATGGAAACTTTGTTGCAAAGAGTAACCGGTTCTGGAATGATGTCGTTGCTAGATGGTTTTTCTGGGTACAATCAGGTATGGGTTGAAAAGGAAGATCGTCATAAAACCACATTCACCACGCCATGGGGTACCTTTGAATACATCAGAATGCCATTTGGATTAACCAACGTTGGGGCTACATTCCAAAGGGCTATGGATTATGCCTTCAAGGGGTTAATCGGGAAATTTATTGAGATTTATCAAGATGATCTTACTATCTTTTCTAAAGATGGTATCAGTCATGTAAATTATCTTAGGTAGGTTTTCGATAGATGTAGAGAATACGGGATTTCTTTGAATCCAGCTAAGTCTGTTTTTGGAGTAACAGAAGGGAAATTACTTGGCCATATCATTTCTAAGGATGGAATCAAGATTGATCCTGAAATAATTGAAGCAATCCAAAAGATTCCTCTTCCTCATAATCTTAAATCCCTTCAGTCTTTCCTTGGAAAGACAAATTTCCTTAGAAGATTTATTCCAAATTACGCAGAAATAGCTAAGCCTATTCAAAGTCTTCTAAAGAAAGATGCAAAATTTGTTTGGCAAGAAGACGGCAAAAAGGCTTTTCAAGAAATCAAATGTGCTATTGCAAGAGCTCCTATCTTAGTTAGTCACGATTATTCCAAGGATTTCATGGTTTTTTCTTTCGCTTCCGAAGATACCATTGCTGGTGTCCTGCTACAAAAGAATAAAGATGGTCACGAGCAGCCTATTGCTTTCATGAGTAGAGCACTTTAAAATTCCGAATTGAAGTACAATACCATGGAAAAGCAGGCTTATGCCTTGGTCAAGTCTCTTAAGCACTTCAAAACTTATGCGGGTTATTCTAAAATCATTGCTTTCATCCCACATTCTGTTGTTAAAAGATATATTAACTCAAACCGATTGCCTAGGGACTCGCGCTAGGGGGGTTACCAAAATACAAGAAATGATTTAGAGATCAGACCCACTAAGCTAGTCAAAGGCCAAGGTTTGGCTCAGATGTTGACTGAAGGTAACGAAAGGACTCTTGGTTTGTTTTGTCTTAGTGATCTATCTTCACCGGAGTTGCAAAGATTAGGAGAGCATGAGTGGTTAAAGAACATAGTTTATTACTTGATGAATCTTGCATGTCCTAACTATTTAGTTGCTCATAAGAGAAGGGCTCTTAGACTAAAAGCCACTAAGTATTTCCTTATGAAGGATGGCCTTGGATGGAGAAATCCTAAGGGCATAGTGCTTAGGTGTGTTGATGACATTGAGTCCAAGAAATTGATCTCTGAGTTTCATTCAGGATTTTGTGGTGGTCATTATGCTGCTAGAACTACCGCCCACAAAATCCTGAGAGCTGGTTATTATTGGCCTTCAATTTTTTCTGATGTGCATAAGTTTGTTAGAAATTGTCAAGCCTGTCAACTATTCACTGGGAACAGAGGCTTGCTGCCTTGCCCCTACAACCTGTCATTGTAGAGGCACCTTTTCAGCATTGGGGTCTGGAATTCATAGGGAAGTTCCATGAAAATTCTAGCAATGGCTACTCATGGATTTTGACTACTACGGATTATTTCACTAAATGGGTTGAAGCCATTCCTGCTAAGAATGCCACTGAAAAAGTTATTATGGATTTCGTTGAAAATAATATCATTACTAGATTTGGTGTCCCTGGTAAGATCACTACTGACAATGCCAAAGCTTTTAGTTCCTCAGAGTTTTCATCTTTTTGTTTCAAGTATGGCATTGTCTTGTCTCATTCGTCAAATTACTACCCTCAGGGTAATGGTCTGGCTGAATCAAGTAACAAGAATCTCATAACCATTATCAAGAAGATAGTAGGAGATAACAAGAAATCATGGGATAACAAAATCAAGTATGCTTTATGGGCAGATAGAATCACTAAGAAGAAAGCTACTAGTAAATCTCCCTTTGAATTGGTTTATGGCTTGCATGTAACCTTACCTGTGCACCTGAAATTGCCAGCTTATCAGCTCCTTCAGAATTTTTCTACTAATAAAGATGTTGTTCAGAATAGAATAGATCAGATTGTGGAGTTAAATGAAGCTCGTAGGACAACTTTTGATGCTATGTGTAAAAATCAATCTAACATTAAGAAAAGCTTTAATAAATTCTCTCGATCTAGATCTTTGCAGTGGGAGATATGGTACTTCTTTGGGATCGCAAGAATGAGAAACCAGGAAAACATAAGAAGTTCGACAGCTTGTGGCTGGGACCGTACATCATTCGAGATATAACTGGACCAAACTCATTCCACTTGAGCAGATTGGATGGCGAACCACTTGATCTACCTGCGAATGGTCCAAATGCTCAAGTTGTTCTTCAAAGATGATATCTGATGCCATAGGGCATTCTTTGTATTGTATTTCTAACCCTACTCCTTGTTATTTCAACATTTTATTTATGTTTTAGGATTAGATTTACTTTCCTTGTTAGTAAATGAAGAGCTTCTATCTCTCATGTGCTTAAATGTTATATGATGATTTTTGAATGGACGCTACTTATTTCTGTTGTGTGTTGCGTGGATGCAGATTCTGGATTCTCACATTCCTGCAGTGCAGCAACGGGTCCCTAAGTAGAGCTAGATATTGACCACTACGTGTCAACTTCCCATAGCAGTACACCCCCTTTTTTCGCAAAAGGGATAGCGCTTAATCGACATGTCCGTGCCATTCGACAGTCATCGTCGACTTGATCATATTATGTTGTAAACCTAGTCTGCATGTGTGAATTGTAAATAATCTTAGCAGAGTTGAGTCATGTATGTAAATTGTCTAGGTGGACCTAATTTTCTAGTGATAATCTACGTTCCAGAAGGTTTTTTGTCTCATCGATACATGATCGGCAGAGTTTTCCTTCAACCTAACCCCAAAGCTGGAATGAATTTTGTCATTAGAATATTAGAGGAATCCTAGTGTGTTAGTCTGCCAGATTATAGTTGTGTCGCAGAACTGGGTGGTCTATGAGGGTCTATGTCAAATGGGTTTTCCCCCTTGAAATGTAAAATTGTAAAAGTCACGATGTAAAGTGTCTTGAGGGTTAGAAAATGTTTTAATCCCCTCATAAGTCCTAAGTCCTAGGTGATAGGTGATTTTTCCAAAGGCTAAGTTCGAGGATCCATTTAAAAAAATAAATTAAAAAATTGAAAAAAAAAAAATAAAATAAAATTATATATATATAATATATATATATATATAAAATAAAAACTAGAACAAAATTAAAAAATATAATAATATTTTTGAGTAATAAATGCAGAATTCAATTTTAAATGCTTTAAAAATTCGGCGGATGAGATTAAGAGATATCTTGATCTATCGTCGGTGCAGATCATTTTGACATGAGATCATCGAACCAGCCGTTGGGAATTTCTTAAATAGGGTGCTAGGGGTCATTTGAGATCATTCGATCTGTGAGTCTTGCGCTGAAGAAAGCTCTCTTGTAAACTTTTTCTGGTGCTAATAAAGAAATACTTTGGGGTTGAAATCTTGCTGGTGTTACTCTCCTGAAGTGTTGTGAGCTGTTTTATTTCTGCATATTTTTTATTTTTCAGCCATTAGTAATAGCTTGATGTAGAGTATTGTTAACACAAGTATCTTGTTCACTTACTAGAGTTTGAATGGTAATAAGATTTCTGAAATAATGGCAGGTATCTCCATTGTATCTAGAATCTAGTATTGTTTTTTCCCTCTTTATTGATGGTTGAAGTGAGCTGTGCAGGAAACCTTTATTGAGAAGATCAGTGGGCGTTTGGGGAAGTTCTCGGCTGAACCAGCCAACTCCTGCAAGCATTCTCTTGTAGAGCCCAGCCAGTTTCGATCCTGGGTTTATCATTTAAGTTTATTTTTTTCTGAATTGCATGAGAGATTTCTGAAGTTTTTCATAGTAAATCTGGAATTTTGATAATATCACTGTTGATTATTGATAAATTTCGCTGTTTAAGAGTCTAAAAATTGTAAATGTTGTAAATTTGTAGCTGGTTTGTAGGGTTTTATTTTCAATCCTTGCATATATTTTATGGGTTTTTGTTTTCCCATTGCAGGTTGCAGGCACAGGCTTTGAGAATTTTTTAGGGTTTCATTAGGCAATCTCAAGCAGTCTACCATCCAGGGTTTCATTTTTGCAAGGATATTCTCCAAAAAGATTTTCAAATTCTCTAGAGAAATCCGAGGGTTTGTTCAAGCCATCTGTCTGCTGTTCCTGGGGCTCCATTTCGCAGGAGAAAATTCATTTTTTTTTTTTTTTAGGTGTACATTGGTCTCAGGCCCAGAAAGTCAAAAGAAAAACACATATATATACAAGGGAGAAGCCCACATAAGTTTCAGCATGCAAAACCCTCTCATTTGTCTGTTGTCAACACATCTTTTTCCTTATCCGCTCTCCACGCTGCCACAATTCTCTGTAGCCTTCAAAGCTGCTCTCGTTGGTTATCCCTTTGCCTGCTCTTCGTCCACACGTCGGTTTTCATTGTTACCATTGCACCTCTCAAAACATTACCCTCGGCCATAAGCATTCCCCTAACCTCCCATCGAATTTGCCTCACCTTCACGGATCACCTCGGCCCTCTTTCCACTAGCTATTTCTCCTCATGTAGCCATCTTCAGATTGTAGCTCCCAGCGTACAGCTCCCTCTGCCTCAACTGCAACTCCCTAAGCTACCCACGTCCACCTCTGCCTGCGTCCCTTCTCCTCTCGTTCCATTTTCGTTTACTCCACGCACTCCGACTGATCCAAATCCATCTTTCCCTCGCTGCAATAGCCATCACTGCTACCTACTCATTGCCTCACTCTCTACGCGTCCATAACCTTCCTTGTCAACGTTCAAATATGTTCCCTTTGCTGACCGCGTGCCTTCACTCGCAACGTTTCCTCACCTTGTCCGCCATCAAAACCTTTAGCCTATGCGTTGGAGCAGAAATGGTTTCAGTTTATGCATAGAGTTAGAGATCTAGGTTTGATTTTATTTTTTTTTTTTTTTTTTAGTTTTCATTTAAATTAAGGTTCGATCTTTTCCATTTAATTTTTTTTTTTTAAGTTTCGTTAAGTTAGAGTAAGCGTATGTTTTATATTGTTATGTTTTTTGGGTGTTAGATTTATTTTAGTTTTATTTCATAATATTCAAAAAAAAGACAATAAAAATAAAAGATATAAATAAAAATATTATATATAAATTTCTTTCATTTGGATCTTATATCGATTAGGTTAGTGTAGGATTAGATCTTATTTTTTATCTTTTAGGTTTTGTTTCAGTTTGAAGTTTCAAATAAAAAAATAATAAAAAATTCATAAAAAATAAAAATGATAAAAGGTTTCCTTTTAGTTTAGTTCAAATTTTGGATTTAAAGTTTCATTTACTTAGTCTTTAGTCTTGTTTTATTTAAAAAACTAAAATATTTTAAGAAGGCTTAACAAAAAAAAATTGAAATTTTCATTTTGGCGACTTTTGCAGTGTTTATGTTTCATTTCTCTATGGCTAAACATACTTAAATGTTTAGTTAAAGTTAGCTATGTGAAAGTGGCAACTGATCAACGTTTAAATTCTATGATCTTTTAAAGCATTTAATTTTTCTTTAAGTTTAATTGCTGGATCATCGTTAAAGCATTGTGAATTTACTGGATATCTTGCATTGCTTGGGTTATTGATGATAAATGTTTGTTTTACATGGTTCATATTTCTGCAACATCTAATCATTTAATCATTAACTCCATAAGGCACTGACCTATTAAACTTAACAAAATCAATTTAGTGCTTGTTTCCTCGTGTCTCCCAACCCAACTGGTCCCCAGTTGGTCATTCATCATCCCATAGGGTCTACCCCCCTCAGCCGCGGAAGACAAGCTTAAACGGAGAGATCGGGGATCAGGGTGACAGCCCTCGGTCTGAGCGTTGTCGTGACAATCTGTGCGACAACAAACCCAAAGGCCATTTTGGATATCGAAGAGAGGCACCTGAGAAACCAGGTCATCAAAGAGTTTTTTTATCAGATGGAGGAATCTGCCAGATGAGGATGCCACCTGGGAGGGGGAGCAGGTACTTCAACATCCTTCATTGCAGTTGCTTAAGGACAAGCAACGTTTTGGTAGGGAGGACTATGATATTCCCACTTAGCATTTTGCTAAGTGAAATATCAATTTTGATCATTTTTGCTATAATGCACGGTTGCTCTTAGGAAATGTGGGTTTACAGGTCCCACACACGATTTTTGGCTTAGAGCACACCCAAACATTAGCGCTCGAGGAAATATTGCGGCCTTAGTGGAGTGTGGGGACCACCTCATGGGAATTACGACCCACATGAGGAATACGCTCTCATTGGAGCAGATTTGGTGTGGGGAATTTGCGCTAGGCCCACATGGGCATTTTGGAGGCTCCTTGGCAAAAAGAGGAAGAGACACTTAATTCCTCATTCATTCATCATTTGCAGAATTGTCTTTTGACAATAACACGATTGAGCTGAAGCCAAATCTGCAATTATTGTTTAGCACACGAGTGTCTCTGAGCGGAGATCTCATCCCTTGCTTCGATGGGCTTCGAGTGCCAGTCCAAGGAGGGAGTTCTACCCTTATCAGTTTGTACCAGCAGCAGGGAATTCGATTTTGGTGAGAAGTTCAGCTATAGCAGCGCGGTGATTGCGTAGTTCATGGAGGAGGCACACCGAGAAATTGAGGACTAAGTTGTGGTTGAGGCTTAAACTTGGGGAGAATGTCGAGGAGTATTTAGGTGAGGATTGCAGCTATTTTGGAAGCCATTTGCAGTAGGATTTAGAGGTGGGTCGAATCACCCAGCAGTTGAGCCATTGAGGGAAAATAGGGCCGAAATTCTGAGCTCAACCATTGGTCAAATCCTTCGTGGGTTATTCTGGGTATTTGGTGGAGATGTCAAGATTAATTTCCCAGAATTTTCTAAGCACCAAAGAGGAACTAGTAACAATTCTATCAAGCCAGCAGCGTATTTCTGGGCATCTTCAGCGCAGAGCTAGAGCAGCACAACGTAGATTGGAGAGGGATGACTTATATCTCACTTGGGGCTTTGCTCGCTTGCCTTGAGCAAGCCTAGGTGCATTTTTTCCAGCACCATATTGTACACCCTTTTATTTATCAATAAAATGGCTCATCAGTGCAGTTTTTGGTGTAGTTTCTTGGTCTAATTGTGTGCTTACTGTTTTATGGCTTTTGTCTATGTTTGTTTTGCATATTTACTGCAAACGTTCCCTAGGAACATTACACCCTTCTAAAGTTTGATAAAGGTTGCTTTGTTCATTCATTATGACTTAAATTTTTGAGTATTAGTTCCTTGATCAGAAACATCTCCAAGAGTAAAGTTGAAGGGTAGACGTATCAACTTGTTGAGGCAAAACAGTGATTGACATTTTCGGGGTATTAGCAATGGAATGTCAGATTACAAGCATATCAGTGGCAAGAGATTCAAGGTAGTTTTTTTAAGTTAATCAGTGACTAATATAAGGCAAGAACAAGGTCTTGTTCAGTTTGCTGGAGAAAAGGGTTGATAGTAAAAGAACGTTTTTGCTATTGTTGTCATTTAGGGTTGAACATTGGACGTGGTTCATCATTTCCCTACATGTAGGATCCTTCCTACGATTATTGGTTGGCATGCATGTAGGACATGGTTCATCCTTTCCGTACCCTCGATGGTTTTCATGTGCGTAGGATGTGGTTTATCCTTTCCCTACGATGGTTGTGACATGTGACTGCAGGATGTGGTTCAACCTTTCCCTGCGTTTGGTTATGACATGTGTTTGTAGGACGTGGTTCATCCTTTCCCCCGTTTGGTTATGACGTGTATGTAGGATGTGGTTTCTCCTTTCCCCACGTGTGGTTGTGACATGTGGTTGTAGGATGTGGTTTCTCCTTTCCCTATGTGTGGTTGTGACCAAGATGTGGTATATTCTTTCCCTGCTGATGTCCTGCATCGTCCTACCCATGTAGTCTAGGACACATGGGAAGTGCCAACAAGTTGGAAAAAATGGATAGGGACCATAGCACTACCAATGGACACATTGTGTACTGTCATACTCCCTATGTCTAGGATGCATGATGTTCACATAACTTGATCACTCTGGATCAAGTTCGATTGAGGTTCAACCCCTGGTTATGAGACCTAATTTTTGTCAGTGGAGAGTGGCAAGGTCTTGTGACTCGCTCTCGATCAATTCTTCTTCATTATCTATATCGGTGTTTAGTAGAGCAGAGAAGAATGAGATACAAAGATCATACATGACAACAAGATGGCATGATGATCGATGATTAACAGGTGGAATTCTCCCTAGTTGAGAGGGAGTGTTAAAATCGGCAACTAGGGCCAAATTCCACTTTGGGCAACGCCATTAGGGAAGATAATTATGGCATTGAATTCCCCTTTTCGAGAGGACCAAAATCGACCTAAAGATCATCGAATTTGGATAAGGAGAAATTTTTTTTTGAATTTATAACCTCATATGCAAATTGTCAAAGTCGGCTTCACCTCCATGTAGGCTCATAAAGCCCAGTCGACATGTCTCTTGACTCTCACCAATTTGTATATATAGAGGTGTCCTCCAACCTTATTTTACACATGAAAAGGGATTCATTATGTCTGAGTCAGCTAAGCTTTTGAGGAGGTCGAAGGGCTTCTTGTTTTTGGGTCTCTCTTCTTCATCAGGGCCGAGATTCTTCAGTTAGGTGGGCCACAAGTCTTACGGTAAATTCTGGGAAGTGTGTATGGGTTTGTTTGTCACAGCAGGATCAAATTCAAGTACAGTAAATGAGGTCGGGTTTTCTACGATGGATAATAAGGAAGAAATTCTTTGATTGTATCACCACACTTCAGATCTGCTATTTCAGGAAGGGTCGCAGTTCTTCTCTTACATAGATCAGAAAGCCGAGTAGCTTATCTTGGGTCCAAACTAGCCCTAAGGGCCAACAGAGGTCAGTTCCTTGTATGCCAGGGTTAGCCGCATTTGAAAGAAAGTGCTATGAATAAGTTAAGTAAGACAACAACTTATGGTAAGCAACCCTAACCTAATTATGAATAACTTCAGTTCTAAAAGAGCTAGAGCTTTGGAGCCTCTCTCTTATCTAAGGTTGGAATTTCAAATTAGCAAGTCAGTCTGACTTTGATCGATTGTACCCTCTCTATGTTGAACATTTGATATTGATAATGAGAAGATTTGATCGAGGGTTTTCCCCATCTTGGGGTTTTTCCCTGGCTTGTGCCATATTATTATGTCCTCTTGTCTTGGCTTGTCTTCATCATTTCTTGCATATGTTCTTTCTTTAGTTACTGTCAATATAATGATGATTCATGAGATTGCTAATGGATTAATCATGGGCTAGTATTGAAGATTGAACTAACTACCCTAAGCAAAGAACATGTTAACCTCAAAGTAACAATTGCTCATGGTTAAATTGGATATCTATTGTGGATGATAATTTATCTTTGGCATATTGGTGAATTGTTATAATTTTAAAATTAGTTAATGTTGTTTTCCATCTATCGCTTGAGCAATTATCTCTTGGTTACAAATGGATATATCTTTTTGGGCACTGTTAAATTGAGCACTCTATCTTGTGGTTAAGATTACCCTCCATTCGTTAATTAAGTACTCTTTTGTAGCTCGATTGCAAATAAGTACTTAAGAGCATAATAATCTCACCATAAGAAGCACTCAATCACCTTGCATTTTCATCTTAGAAATAGTCCTGCATTAATTAATTAACCTCCAAACATAAGCTTGGTTGATAGAAAGATAGGGTAACGCTCATTCTTGTAGCTTGCGAAGGATAGACCCTCTCTAGTGGTTAACACAGTGACCTTGCGGTCGTCAAAGCCATAGTTTCTACAGCGTCGGAGGCACTAGGTAGTTAGATTTCAAGGGGAGGTATCACTAACCAAGCCACTGTTTGTTTCGCCTTGACTTCTCTCTACAACTTACTTTAGAGACTAGTCTCAAAACAACTAAGGATTAAGGGATTCACCTAGTTAGGCATTTAACTAATATAAACCAAGATTTTTGCATCTCACCTAGATTGTAGGACTTTCATCTCATATAGGATACCTAAGCATTTATTAAGCAGCGATTGTTCATTCGGTCATTTGGTACTTAATCGATATAAAGCAAGTAGTTGACTCCATAGGGCATTCAGTCGTGTCTCCCAAACTTGTTGGTTGCCAACAAGTCTTGCATTATCATCTTCCATAGGGACTACCCCCCATAGCCTATTGTTGGGACACATCTAGAACGAAGAGGGGATAGAATTAGACTGACAACCCTTGCCCTGAGTCGTTGTCACACCGTGCCTGTACAATTTGAGCAACAACATTTTTGGCGTTGTTGCCGAGAATAGATTTTTTTCTATTCTTGTTTTCACGACATCCTTCTTTTTACATAATTTTGTGATCTTTCAACCTTCATTTTAGCCGACAATGCCACAACATTTTTGGCATAGTTGCCGCGGACAATTTTATCTTGTTCTCGACACTTCAATGACATTTTCTCCATCCTTTAATCTTTTCATCTGATCTACCAAAAATCACATTTTGTCGTCGTTGACATCTTTTCTCATCCGTCATCTTCTCATCTTCATCATCACACCATCTATGTTTCTATCTGCACCTTTAACACCTAGACATTTGGGTTAGTTTCACGTTTGGGTGGCGACTACACCGATTCATCCATTCACAAGAGCTTATACTAGAAGAAAACCTGGTAGCTTGGTAAACCCCGCTCTCAGAGCTTAGTTAGAAAAATTACATTCTAGTAAGCATTCATTTTCTCAGACAGGAAGCCTTCCCTAATATCCACTAGCTTTTCCCTAACCTCCCCTTGTTTTTCCTTGACCATGGGATAGATTTTTTCTTCTTGGTTCTTGACTAACCTTTCAGTTTTCTCCTTTTGGG
Organism: Pinus taeda; assembly: GCA_000404065.3. NCBI lineage: Eukaryota > Viridiplantae > Streptophyta > Pinopsida > Pinales > Pinaceae > Pinus > Pinus taeda. Next base: position 274,495 of record APFE031598413.1, read on the forward strand.
TTTTAGAGCTAGATTCATGTTCAAGTGGCAACTCCACTTCTTTCATTTCTAAAAGAATTTCTGCTAGAAGCTTGCTTTTTGTAAACCTCTTGTTTTTCTTCAACGGGGATCTCTCTCTGACATCCATTAGCCCCTTTTCCATTTAAGCAAGTCATCATGAATGACTTGCTCGCCCCTTGTCGGTTCACTAACATTCCTCATGATATTCTGGAAATTGCCATTAATAAACTACCTTCTTTCACAGGTAATAATGCGATCACTGCCACAAATCATCTCATAAAGTTTACTCATATGCTAATGTTTTGTGACTCTCCATGTTATAATGATGAAGACGTCAAGATGTGGCTCTTTGTTGTTTCCTTGGAAGGTGATGCTAATAATTGGTATTATGATTTTCCTGACAATTATTTTGGTTCTCTGCAAGCCATTGTCAATGCTTTTAAAAATAGATATGAAGATCAAAGGGATTCACCTTGTACAACTAGTGTTGTTGTCGCACAGAGTGTCTGAGCAGCGCGACAGCGCTCAGACTGGGGGTTTTCACCCTGATCCCCGATCTCTCTGTTTAAGCCGTCTCCCGAGGTTAAGGGGGGTAGACCCTATGGGATAAAGGAAGACTAACTGCGGACCAGTTGGGTTGGGAGACACAGCAAGGCAATTTAGCACCTGATTGATTTTCGAAATTAATGTACCAGTGCCTTCTAGAGTTAATGATTAAATGATTATTTATTAAATGTTGCAAAAATATGAACTTTGTAAAATAATCATTTATCATCAAATAACCCAAACAATACAAGCTATTCAATAAACTCAACGCTTTAATAATGATCAAGCAATTAAATTTCTAAAGATTGAATGCTTTAAACAACCATAAAATTTAAATGCTAACCAGATTCAAACAGTTAATCTTCAAATATAGACATTTAAGCACATTTAACTATAATACAATAGAGAAAAGACTTTAAAAGGAATCTTCAATTTTTAATTAGTCTCTCTCTTTTTTTTCTTTTTTTCCAACCCCAAAGTCATTCTTTATTGCACAAAAAAAGACTACAAGAGAGCTTTCTTTAACACACGACTCTAAGATCGAATGATCTCAAATGACCCCTGAAACACTATTTAAAGGAAAATTTCCCAACGGCTAGTTCGAGTGATCCATGTCAAAAATGATCTCGACCGTCGATGAGGATCAAAATCTCTTTTTAATCTCATCCGTCGAAATTTTAAATGCATTTTTAATATATTAAAAAATAAAATCTGCAATTTATTTCCTCAATCATTTATTATTTTATTTTATTTTTCAAATTTTTATTATTCCTTTTTTAATTTATTTTTAAATTTTATTTATTTTATTTTATTTTATTTTTTTATGTTTAGTTATTTTTAATTTTTTTAATTTTTTATTATTTATATCTTTTATTATTTTTATTAGACCCTCAAACTTAGCCTTTGGAAAAATCACCTAAGACCTAGGACTTAGGACTTATGAGGAGATTAAAACATTTTCTAACCCTCAAGACACTTTACATCGTGACTTTTACAATTTTACATTTCAAGGGGGAAACCCATTTGACGTAAACCCTCATAGACCACCTAGTCTTCTAACACAAATATAATCTAGCAGATCAAGCAATTTGTAATACCCTAACCAAACAGTTAGAATTATTTCCAAATTACTTTTACATAGACTCGAAGCACACTAGGATTCCCCTAATATTCTAATGACAAAATCCATTCTAGCTTTGGAGTTAGGCTGAAGGAAAACTCTGCTGATCATGGATCGGTGAGACAAAAAAACCTTTCGAAATGTAGATTATCACTAGAAAATTAGGTTTGCCTAGGCAGATACGTACATGACACAGATCTGCTAAGATTATTTACAATTTACACATGCAGACTAGGCTTACAACATAACATGATCGGGATGATGAACACAGTGGAATGGCACGGACACAACGATCAAGCGCTATCCCTTTTGCGAAAAGGGGGTGGACTGCTATGGGTAGTTGACATGTAGTGGTCAACAAGCGCTATGAAAAAATATGAAAATGTTAAGTTATGGTATGTTCTATGCTTAGAGAAGTTTACTTGTTTTTCTTCTTATTAGCTACAGATTAGCAATCACATATACATTAAGTAAAGTGCAGATACAACATTAAATGATCAACAAAAAACAAGCCAAAACAAGAGACACAAGATGTGGCGGCTAGCCAGGGACAAACCCCAATGCGGGGAAACCCTTTGATCAAATCTTCTTTTATCTTCAATAGTTCAGCAGAGAGAAATAGTATAAAATCTGAATTCTGTAATTTTATATCAGCAATAGCAAACCCTAGATCAGCGAAGTCAAACTTGGTCAAACTAGCTGCAATTGACCTCTAAAATACTTGGTCAATTTTTGGTCAACTTGTCCTCGAACAACCTGAAGAAACAGCCCTTGAACAGCCCAAAAGTTCAGTCAATTTGCAGATTTCTGAAGTCAACTTGCAACCCTAAACTAGGATAGTCAACACCAGTCAAACTAGAGGTCAGATCACCTCGATTTTCGTGCCAAAAATTGTGTCCTGCCTAGGAGATCCAACCACACCCAATCCGCACTTTTGGAAGGTCAATGCTTGGTCAACGCTGGTCAAAGAGATGACCTGCTTCCCTAGCATCCTTCTTTCTGCATCTTCCTTGCCATAGGACGTCTTCCTTTCAACCCCACATGTGAGAGAGAGAGAGGCTCCTTTAATGCTTAGGAGAGACAGAGAGAGAAGATGAATTTAATTGTCCAAATGAGGAGAATGCTCCTTGGATTTATATGCAACCGTTGAGGTTGAATAGACATCATTGTTGGGCTTTTGAGCCTACATAAGTTTGTTGGTCGACTTTGACAATTTGTCCATAATCAAAATAAATTCATATCTCCATAAATACTTATCGGAATCGGATGATCTTTAGATCAATCCTACACCTCCCAATGAGAGGAATCTAAGAAAAATATCAAAAGCCATAAATAAGGTAATCCACATGGAGTTTGGCCCTAGTTGCCAATTTTAACACTCCCTCTCAACTAGGGAGAAATTCATCTGCAATCTGTCAAACCGCGCTGCTATCCATCTATCAAATGCACTGTCCTGTACAGCTTGACCCCACTCTGCTCTGCTTTGCTCAAACTATGAAGAAGAAGAAATGATCGAGGATGTATCATACCATCCTCCACTGACCCAAAGTCAGTCTCAGAGTGTGAACCACTCTCACTAATCCCAAATCAGTATCATTGATCCCAGATCAATGGAGATCATCCTAGCATAGGGAGTATGATAGATACAGCGATGCATCCATCGATAGTACTACTATGGTCCTTATCCTCATTTCCCTGCTTATTGATCAGATGAGAGGTACTTCCCATGAGTCCCAGACTGCATGGGTAGGATGCCTCGACAGGAGAACTAATCATCCTGTCCACAGGAGAACGAATCATCATGTCCAGTGGATGCCATGGAGAACTAATCATCCTGGCCTATAGGAGAGCCAATCATCCTGCTCCACAGTCGCCACGAAGAACGAATCATCCTGGCCCACAGGAGAACTAATCATCCTGTTCCACAGTTGCCAGGGGGTGTCACAGGGGAAGGTTGAACCTTTACCCTGTACATAGTGCACCAGCAGGGGATGGTGAGTCGCCCTGTGGTCACATGTCGCTCCAAGAAGTACCCTGCACCCCCCTGGAGCTCTCAGAGCTCAATACATCATACTCGACCCTCATAAGAGGGCCTCTGAACGACACCAAGTCGTTCTCAGAAAGTCGGGAATTTGACCTTTCCTAGGGGCTTTGTCAAAATGTCGGCGACCTGTTCATCTATACCGATATGTTGGAGCCTTATTGCTCCTCGATGCACCATATCTCGAATATAGTGGTACTTGATATCAATATGCTTGGAGCGATCATGAAATATGGGATTCTCTAATAAACGGATCCCCCTCTGGTTGTCACACAGAATCATGGTGGTATCCAATGTAAATCCAAACATCTCACTGAAGAGCTTTTGCAATCAGATTGCCTCACAGGAGGCCATGCTAGCAACAATGTACTCTGCCTCGGCCGGGCTTAAAACCACCGACTTCTGCTTCCTGCTCATCTAGGATATCGAGGCAAATCCCAAAGAGAAACAGCTCCCGGAAGTGCTCTTTCGGTCCACCACACTACCTGCCCAATCAGCATCAGTATACCCAAGTAGTCTCACATTTCCGGCAGTCTATCTCAACCCATGAGTAATTGTGCCACGAAGATATCTCAACAGATTCTTGGCACCAATCCAATGTGAGTGGTGACGCTCAACCATATGTTGACTCAATGTGTTGACTGCAAAGCATATATCCGAAAGCGAGTTCACCAAGAACATTAATGCTCCGACGAGTTGACGATACTCGGTAACATTTCGTAAAACAGGTCCGACAGTACTACCGCTTAACTTCTTGAAGTCAAGCTCCATCAGGATAGTTACGGGCTTGCAATCCACCATGCCAAATCTGTCCAATATCTTCACCACATATTTTTCTTGAGAAAGGAAAATCTCCCCTGGTTTCTACCAAACTTCCAGTCCCAAGAAATAGTGCATAAGTCCTAGATCTTTCATCTCGATCTCAAAAGTCAGCGCTCTCTTACATTCATGAATGAAAGGGTCTGCACCTTTTAGAAGGAGGTCATCAACATATAGCACCAGTATGAGAAGCTTGTCATTTATAACCTTAAAGTAAAGGTTAGGGTCGGATTCACTCTCAGTGAATCCCAGCTTCATCAAGTAGCTATCGATTCTCTCATACCATGCTTGGGGTGCTTGCTTTAGCCCATAGAAGACATTCTTCAACCTGCACACATGAGATTCTCGATCATAAATTTCAAATCCCTCGAATTGCTCCACATAGACCTCCTCTTTGATCAAACCATGTAAGAACGTAGTTGTGACATCCATCTGATGTAGGTTCGATCCTTGCGAAGCAGCAAGGGCTATGATCGAGCGGGTGGTGATATATCGGGCAACAGGTGCAAATATCTCGTCATAGTCTATACCTTCCTTTTGGGAGAAGCCACGAGTGATAAAATGAGCCTTATACTTTTCCACACTTCCATCAACTGCATGCTTTATCTTGTAAAGCCATTTTGAAGTGACAACTGCTTTGTCATGGGGTTCGAGGACCACATCCCAAACATTGTTTTTCATCATGGACTCAAAATTCCTCGGTCATAGCATCCTTCCATACTTGATGCTTGACAACATCTATGAATGACGAAGGTTCATTTTGGATGATCGTGCTCATGATGATCAAGTATCCCTGATACATGTTCAGCTTCTTACTTTCACGGAAGGTTCCTCTGGGTGCAATGTGTCCTTCAGCATCATCAAGTGTCCCCCTAAGCCATGAAGGCCTCTTCCTAGAAGAGGAAGGCTCTTGCGGAGGAGGATCAATAGGATCCATAGGTTCTTCCACATCCGGCATCATCTCATCTTCTTTTTCCTTTGGTTCCCCGATGTCAGCTTCTTTAGATCCCCTTAAAGTAGGAAGATTGTCTATTTTGCTAAGAGCCATATCTTCATCAAAGGTGACATCATGCCTAATCTCGACTTCCCTTTCATCAACTACATAGATTCTATAGCCCTTAGTATTTTTGGTATAGCCCACGAAGATTCCTTTCTTTCCAGATGCACCCAATTTATTCCTTTTCTCTTTCGGCACATGAAAATATACAGGGCTTCCAAAAATTCTAAAACGAGATCCCTCAGATTTCTTACCGATGAACATTTCTTCAGGAGTCTTGGAACCAAATGCTTGATGAGGGCATTGGTTTTGTACATATACGGCGGTACTTGCAGCTTCGGCCCATAGAAACTTCAAAAGTCTTTGATCATGGAGCATAGCACGAACAACTTCCACAATTGTACGATTCTTCCTTTCTGCCACACCATTACATTCAGGAGTGTATGGTGTAGTAGTCTCCCTCTTAATGCCAGCCTCTTTGCAAAACTCATGAAACTCATTGGATTCATATTCGGTTTGATTCTCGATCAAGGCTTTGAAGTGTCGAAACCAGGAGAACACTTCATCCTTCTTTTTCAAGAAGTATATCCAAGTTTTGCGAGAATAATCATCTGTAAAAGTGAGGTAATATAAATATCCTCCCAAAGAGTTCACAGGCATCATACCGGATATGTCTGAGTGAACCAACTGCAATATATCCGAGGTCTTGCCTTGGCTTGAGGGGAATGGTCCCCTTTTGAGCTTCCCTTCGGCACATCCTGGACATACACTTTCTTGCTCTAATCTGAACTCAGGAATCCCGATCACCATTTTTCTTACATCATGTAGAGCTTTATAATGAAGGTGAGCAAACCTCCGATGCCATAGTTCAGACTAAAGAGATGTGTCACAAGACATGACACCCAACGGACTTCCACCGACCTGATATAATGAATCAACTCGAAACCCAAGAGTAAAAGCGTCTTTAAAGTTCTTTTTCCATACACGTACCTTGCCATCGCTGAAGGCCACCTTGTAGCCTTTGTCTTCCATTGCCGAAATGGACACCAAGTTCTTTTTGACATCAGGTACATATAATACATCTTGTAAGTGGATGGTATTACCCTGATTCAATTGAAGAGTGACATCTCCTACGCCTTTCACGGGATGTTTTGAATTATCTCCAAGAAACATTTCCAGGTTGGTTTCCTTCTCTATCAGATTATAGAGAGCTTCTTTGTAACCAGTGAAGTGCCTTGAGGCACCACTATCAATAAGCCAATTTCCCAGCGAGTCCGGGGGAGAAGTAGTAGATAGCGCTGCTGGTAGATAATATTCATCTTGCTTATTGTCGATAGTGTTCGATTCATACCTGGAATTTCTTGCCTTCTTGAATGGTTGTCCTCTTCCTTGATTTCAGTGGTTCTTTTACATTTGGCCTGCCATTCCTTTGATTGCCTTGAGAGGGATTTTGATCATCGTCCCAGTGTGAGTCCCTTTTATCAGGGCACTCCCTTGCATAGTGACCAGTTTTATTGCAATTGTAAAATCATCCTTTTTTTCCACCCTTTGGTTTAGCCTTTTGTTTGAATTTAGCCCTGGAATTGTTTCTTCTTTTAGTATGAGAAGAAAAGGAAAAGGGATGACCTTTAAGTATGGGCATTTCTTGCTCTTCCATCCTTGTTTCTTCTTGAATGCGTCTAGCCATTAATTCCT
>APFE031598413.1:283420-321936 GCA_000404065.3 Pinus taeda
TTATTTCTAAGAAACAAGACTTGATTTGCATCATTAACTTTAAATAAACTCACCAGTCTATCGTAGATTTCCTTGGAAGTGTTCAGCTCGGAAACATAGGCCACCAAGTTCTTGTTGATAGAGTCCTGGATAATCTTCCTTGCTTTGACTTCTCCCTTGGTCCATTTGTTCCTAGCAGCAGCGGATGCATTTGATGGAGGCTCAACAATCCCGCCTCTCACATGGTCCAACACTTCCTGCTCTTCTAATGTTAGATCAAAAGACATCTTCCATCCGTGATAGTCAGACTTCTCATGGAGTTTGTCTTCAGCAGGGAAGTGTGTTGAGGACCCCATGATTTTCTTTTAACATAGCCTTGCCAACCTTCTCTTCGATGATTGCTCTTGCTCTTGCTTGGGCTTTGTCTTCACCTCAGCTCTGATACCATGTTAAGGTATGTTCTATGCTAAGAGCAATTTATTTATTTTTCTTCTTATTAGTCATAGATTAGTAATCACATATACATTAAGTGCAGTGCAAATAGTACATTAAATGATCAACAAAAAACAAGTCAAGACAAGAGACACAAGATGTGGCGGCTAGCCACGGACAAACCCCAATGCGGGGAAACCCTTTGATCAAATCTTCTATTATCTTCAATAGTTCAGCAGAGAGAAATAATACAAAATCTGAATTCTGTAATTTTATATCAGCAGCAGCAAACCCTAGATCAGCGATGTCAAAATTGGTCAAACTAGCTGAAATTGACCTCTAAAATACTTGGTCAATTTCCGATCAACTTGTCCTCAAACAGCCTAAAGAAACAGCCCTTGAACAACCCCAAAAGTTCAGTCAATTTGCATATTTCTGAATTCAACTTGCAGCCCTAAACTAGGGCAATCAACACCAGTCAAACCAGAGGTCAGATCACCTCGATTTTCGTGTCAAAAATTGCAACCTGCCTAGGAGAGGCAACCACACCCAATCCGCACTTCTGGAAGGTCAACGCTTGGTCAACACTGGTCAAAGAGATGACTTGTTGCCCTAGCGTCCTTTCTGCATCTTCCTTGCCCTAGGACGTCTTTCCTTTCAGCCACACATCTGAGAGAGAGAGAGGCTCCTTTTATGCATAGGAGAGAGAGAGAGAAGATGAATTTAATTGTCCAAATGAGGAGAATGCTCCTTGGATTTATATGCAAACATTGAGGTTGAATAGACATGATTGTTGGACTTCTGAGCCTACATAAGTTTGTTGGCTGACCTTAACATTTTGTCCATAATCAAAATAAATTCATATCTCCATAAATACTTATCTGAATCAGATGATCTTTAGATCAATCCTACATCTCTAGATGAGAGGAATCTAAGAAAAATATCAGAAGCCATAAATAAGGTGATCCACATGGAGTTTGGCCCTAGTTGCCAATTTTAACAGAAAGTGATCTTGTAAAAGACCAGACTATTGTAGAAAGGTTTCAAGAGATTGCACCACATCTTTCTTCACCATATTGCAGACCTTGTGAGCATTTTCATGATGAATCCACTTGTGTCGTGTTGAAGTTTCTAAGTCTACCAGTTAGAAACCCTCCATGCAGTTTATCCTATTTATTCCTACCTACTTGTTCTGTTACTTAACAAGTTATTTACAATGTAAATACTGAAAATAAACACTAGTGAATGCTCAACATATTACAGATGAACAACTGAAGGAAACAAAAACAATCACACCAAATGACATCGTTATTTTTGGACCAATATTCCTGAAAAAACCTAATGTGGGAAAACAGGTGCAGTTATCTAAGAGTTTTCTTATTAAGCAATATCAGAGTACAATCTGGGTGCCAAAACCAGCCTACCCAACAAAGAATTTCCTTGGCAGTAATACCTCTCAGTTTGAGACAAATTTCCCGACTGAAACCCCAGATAATCCTTTCGGCAGCTCCTCAGCTCCAATATGCCTCAAAAACCCAGCCTCTGTCTTTCTGGACTGCGTTAGCCCCTCTCTGCCCAACACTGGCCCTGCGTCACCCTGAATGGATCTACATTAGCCTTAGGAGGGCCTACGTCAGCAACGCTAGCCTCTCTGAGACTCTGCACAGCTCCAAGTTGCCTCTGCGTGGCCCTGTCTGAGCTCAGGCTACTACTGCGTCACTCTCCTCGGCTATTGCGCTGCTCTCCCGACACTATCTCTGCCTCTCTATCTCTCTGACTCAATGCCCTTCAGTTGCAACTTCGATCACTGATTCTATCTCTCTTAGCAAACCCCAATCTAGAGAATAGAATGACTGATCACTCTGGTGTACTCTCTAAGTGAACCTCAAGCCCCCTCTTATACTTTTCTCGTTGACATATCAACAGCTGAGATTAAGTCCCTAATCAACGGCTAAGATTAGATCTATCTTGTTCCATGTCTTTTGGACCATTCTAACACAGTTTCATATTAATCCACATCAATATTTTAATTTCCCTAAGTTTAGACTAAGGGACTCCATTAAAAATTTAATTATTTTAAAATCTCCTGAACTGTTTAGAATCTACCCAAACCCTTTCTGAGTATTGGAGATCTCATGTGCCCCAACCTCTCCACCAAATTTCATGAATAGAGCACATCCGATGCTACTACAAATCAACACTCCCTCTTAGCGAGGACTGTGCTCTAGCAATACTCCTCACTGAATATTACTCTGATCATCCAGCATCAGTCCTTGTGTTGATGCTAGGTCTGCTGCCCACCATCCTCTGCACTATTGTATCCTGTATTGTTGCCCATGGTTCTACCACTGCATCTATACGACAACTCCCTCTGCATCCGTTCTGCTGCTAGTCCTTTCTCCCAACACTGCGTCTGCACTACAACTCCTCTCGTCATGTTGCATCGTGTTGCCCACTGTTGCACTACAACTCAGTTACTAAGAAGTAAGTAACTGATCTCCCAACTCTGACCTCTCTGTTGGGCTAGAGACCCTCCTGATGCTGAAGCTCCCTCTGTCGCTGACAAGTGCTCCCTCTCTGACCTCTGCACTGCTGCAACAACTCCCTGCATCTCGCACTATTGCACACCTCTCTGTGCCATTCTACATTGGTGCAACACTCCTGTGTCTCTCACACTATTGTAGCCTACTAGCCCCGCGCTATCTCGACTCTCCTGCACTGTAGCTCTCTCTGCTACTCCATCTGCATCCATCTTTACCCAACACAGAGATTCCTACTCCTCTTCGGGGCTCCCGTAGCAAGGTCTAATTCAAGAGGCTGGGTACCTCGAGGATCCTGCCCCTCATCGCCTGTAGTCCGCCTGACTACAACTCGATGTCTCCCCACTTCTGCTCAAGTAGTGCGTGTGCACTCATGGCACAGTCATCATCTGTCAGCACTTCCTTCTCTGCCCTTGTTGGCGTTGCCTTAGTCTCGGAAGACTCTCCCCTACTCTTCTTCCTTGGACACTGGGTTGCATAATGACCCAACTCCCCATAGTGGAAGCACTTGATCTTTGAGAGATCCTTCTTCTTCCGTTTTTCCTGCTTTCCCTCAGATGCTAAGGCAACATCTTCCTCCTCCTACTTGAATTTGATCCCCTTGTTGCTGCGACCCGTCTTCGACTACCCTCTTATCTCTTCTTGGCGAAGAGCAACCCACATCTCATCCCAAGGTGGAAGTGTCCCTTTGCCCAATATACTCTGGGCAAATACCTCCCAGTGTTCTGAGACTGCATGCAGGGCCGTCCTCACCATCAATTCCTGATCCGGCGTGGCTTCTATAGTAGTCAACTGATCTCGGATCTCATTCAATCCTCTGAGGAAGGTGTCAATTGGTTCTCCCTTCTTCATCTGATACGACCTCAACTGATTCTCTAGTAACATTCTTCACTGCACAAAAATATGCTGGTACAATTTCTTGAGGGCCTCCCACATCTCATATGCCGTTTCCTTCTCGACAATGTGCGGTACTACATGGTCCTTGACCCCATCAAGGATGATACTCTTGGCCCTCGCCATTGCCTCCTTGTACTTGTCGTTATCATTTGGGTTGATTGGGATAGCTATAACCTTCAAGGTGAAGTTCTTGACACGATTTCTGTCAAGTACGGATAATATTCTGGCCTTCCAGACTGTAAAGTTTGACGCTCCGTCCAATCTTTCCTGGTCTCCTACTCTGGGTAGTTCCATCATGCTCTTCTACTTCCCTCCTAGAAGTTCTCGATCTGACTCCTTCTAAGTCTCAATTTCCCTCCTGGCAATCCTTCTGCCAACGTCGAGATGCCCCCTACTCTGATCGTCTGTGCAACCGCACCACTGATCCCGGTTTCTCAACTAGAAACCCTCGGTAGCGACACCCTCCTCTTGGCCTTGCCCTTTCAGGTATTGTTCTGACTACAGTACGTCACCAGTTCCACTCTGCAATGTTCCCACAGCCTCCTAAACTTCATCAACCTTAAGGTGAGAGCTCCTAAGCTCTACGCAATCCCGACACTAGCAACCCAGCCTCCTCAGCCAACTGTGTCAGCCCTCCTAGCTTATGCGTGAGGCTCCCTTTGCCTTCCTTAGCCTCTACGCTACATCTTCTTGGCTCACCCTTGATGAAGCAGGCACTACGTCACCCTTCCCTTGTTGTTGCTCTGCTAGAAACAACTTCTGTCACCTCGAGACAACTGTTTTCTGCTACTATTGCTCCACTCGGCTGATGTCCTCAGTCCTCCTGTGATCTGCAATCACCCTCTAATACCATGTTGAAGTTTCTAAGTCTACCAGTTAGAAACCCTCCATGCACTTTATCTGATTTATTCCTACCTACTTGTTTTGTTACTTAACAAGTTATTTACAATGTAAATACTAAAAATAAACACTAGTGCATGCTCAACATATTACAGATCAACAATTGAAGGAAACAGACACAATCACACCAAATGACACCGTTATTTTTGGACCAATGTCCCCAGAAAAACCCAATGTGGGAAAACTGGTGTAGCTATCTGAGAGTTTTTCTTATTAAGCAATATCAGAGTACAATCTGGGTGCCAAAACCAGCCTACACAACAGAGAATTTCCTTGGCAGTAATACCTCTCAGTTTGAGACAAATTTCCCGACTGAAACCCTGGATAATTCTTTCGGCAACTCCTCAGCTCTAGTTTGCCCCAGAAACCTCAACGTCTGCCTTTTTGGACTGTGTCAGCCCCTCTTTGCCCAACGTTGGCCCTGCGTCACCCTGAATGGGTCTGTGTTAGCCTTAGGAGGCCTTGCGTCAACCTTCTGGCCCTCTGCGTCAGCAATGCTGGCCTTTCTGAGGCTCTACGCAGCTCCCGGCTGCCTCGACGTGAGCTCTAGCTGCTACTGCGTCACTCTCCCCGACTGCTGCGCTACTCTCCCGGCACTATCTCTGCCTCTCTATCTCTCTGACTCAATGCCCCTCAGTTGCAACTCCAATCATTGATTCTATCTCTCTTAGCAATCCCTGCTCTAGAGAATAGAATCACTGATCACTTTGGTGTACTCTCCAAGTGACCCTCAAGCCCCCTTTTATACTTTTCTCGTTGACATATCAAGGGCCGAGATTAAGTCCCTACTCAACGGCTAAGATTAGATCTGGCTTGATCCATGTCTTTTGGACCATTCTAACATAGTTTCATATTAATCCACATTAGTATTTTAATTTCCCTAAGTTTAAACTCAGGGACTCCATTAAAAATATTAATTATTTTAATATCTCATGAACAGTTTAGAATCTGCCCAAACCCTTTCTGGCTATTGGATATCTCATGTGCCCCAACCTCTCCACCAAATTTCGTGGCTAGAGCACATCCAATGTGTTAAAATTGGCAACTAGGGCCAAACTCCATGTGGGTCATCTTATTAATGGAAGTTGATATTTTTCTTGGATCCCTTTCATCGAGAGGTGTAGAATTGATATAAAGATCATCCGATTCCGACAAGTATTCAAGGAGATATGAATTTATTTGTGTTATGGAACAATTCGTCAAGGTAGGCCAGCAACCAAATAAACCCCACTTGTGCTCAATGTTTTAGTATAAATAGAGGTGGCCTTCAAGTCATTTCAACACACTTGGGATCTCTTCCTCTCTACTTGTCTTTGGGTTTTAGTAGGAGAAGAGATCATAAGCGATAACGCTTCCCTAATCCAAAGGGCAGAAGTCGGAACTGCCGGGAACTGCCGAGAACTGCCGGAACTGCCGAAACTGTCAGGAACTGCCGAAACTGTTGGGAACTGCATGAACTGCGGAACTGCCAAAACTGTCGGGCACTGCAGGAACTGTCGGGAACTGCCGGAACTGCCGGGAACCGCCGAAATTGCGAGAAATGTCGAAACTGCCGGGAAAGCCGGAACTGCCGAGAATAGCCGGAACTGCCAGAACTGCCGGGAACTTTTGGAACTACTGGAACTATCGGGAATTGCCGGAACTATCGGGAATTGCCGGAACTACCGGAACTGCCTGAACTACCGAGAACAGCTGGAACAGTTGGAACTGCCGGAACTGTCGGGAACTGCTGGAATTGTCGGAACTGTCGGGAACTACTGGAACTACTGGAACTGTCGGGAACTGACGGAACTGCCGAGAACAGCCGGAACAACCGGAATAGCTGGAAAGGTCGGAACTGCCAAACAACTAACTAACATTGGGACAGTTGTATGGTACTTAGCAGCAAATACTCCAAGCATGCAATGTTACAACTAGCATGCAAGGGACAGCTAGCATGCAACATCAAGCATGCTAAGGACAACAAACATGCTAGGGACAACAAGCAAGCAAGGTGCAGGCAATACATAGGTCAGTATGGCAACATGGTGCAGCAATGGCACATAATGCAGTACAGTGATGGGTATAGTCATGATTAATGAAGCATGATGAGATGCAGCATAGTGATGATGGGTGCAGCATGGTACAGCGCGGTGAGGTGCAAGGTGATGACGAAATGCAGCGCAATGATAGGTGAAGGAGTCACCCTGGAGAATCAGTTGAAGCAGCATGTCGTCAACTGATCTTATGTATCATCTTCTTAGAGATCATCTATGCTCTTATCTAGATAAGTCAAAGTGATGACTTTTGTTGTAAACGTACTATCTCTCTCCCTCTCTGCTGAACTATTGAAGAACATATATGAAGAATTGATCAAGGGTTTCCCCACATTGGGGTTTGTCCCTAGCTAGCGCCACATCTTGTGTCCTCTTGTCTTGGCTTGTCTTCTGCGATTTATGTTTATGTTCTATCTGCAGTTTATTTTAATGCTGATGTGATTGCTAATCTGGAAAAGATATTGAGCTGATTGTGAAAATTGGAATAAATTGCTCTAAGCATAGAACATACCTAAAATTAACACGATAACCACAATCAACATGTCGTTGTAAGAAGAATCCACGTGGAAAGGAAGGGACAAGTGATCAAATTGGTATTGACAATGAAAAAGAAAATGATAAGCATCTTATCAAGGAATTAACTTGAATGCTTAGAGACATGCAGTATAGTGAAGCACAGTTGATGAAGACCATGGAACTCAATCAAGAGAATCACTCTAAAGAAATGTGATTCATGCGCAACAAGTTGATAGCCATAGAAGAAAAGCATGTTGAAGAGTTGAGCACCATAAAGGTAAATCATAAGAAAGAGATGTGTTTCATTCAAGAAAGTCATAACAAATTAATAAATACCATGGAAGTATATCATGCTAAGGAAATGAGTGCCATGGAGGATAGGTTACAAAACATGATAAAAACCATGGAGGTTGATCTCATACAACAAATAAAAATTATGGAATCAAAGCATGCCGAAGAAATAACTGCCATGAGGATCAAACAGATCACTCTTCAAAGTAAACTACAAATGATGGAAAAGTCACAGATTAAGGAGCTCTAGCTTAGACCAAAGGATCCAAAAGGAAAACATAAAGAAAATTCAATGAATCACAAGCCTCACAGTTTGCTAAAGCAATTCCAATCTCATTGCAAGGAGGTCTCTTGTCCCATTGGAAACAAGTTAACTAGAGGTGCCATGGTTGGAAAAGAAAATGAGAAAGATCAGGCTATTGAGGTCAATCACAGTACTTGTGGGGTTTATGTGTCACCTTTGATGGAATATATTCAGAATAAAATTGGGCATGCCTCAGATACTTCATCAGAGCATCAAGGCAAGAAATCCACACTGGACGTATCATCAGCATCACAGCCTTTTGGAAGAAAAAGTAAAAAGCGAAAGAAAAGAAGAAAGAGGTTTGATGCATTTCATGGCCAGGAACAACAGGATATTCAAATAGGTCAAAGTCCTAGCATCTTCAGAATCTAGTGTGGCACATCAAAGAAGCAACCCACGGACCTGCCTAAAAGTCGGCAAGTGCTCAATATGCACTACGCTAAAAACAACTGATGTCATACAGCATCTTCTGTATTGTATCTCTAACCCTACACTCTTAGATAGAACTTTATTTATGTAATTAGTTGGTGTTCTTTCCTGCATTTAATGTTATGTCTTTTCATTTTGTACTATTCCTAGGGAACTTTTACAATAAATAACAAAGCATACATAGACAGAGCCACAAAAATTTAACACATGCATCAGACCATGAATATGCACCAAGAACTGTGTTGTTGAGCCACTTTATTATATATCATGGTATGAGTACAATAGGCAAGAACAAGTGCACCTAGGCTTGCCAAATGCAAGCTACACAAATCCCAGCTGAGGAAACAAGGTGCCTAGATGATGGGAAGTGGTTGTTCCTCTATGTTTTGCACTGCCCTGGAAAATACGCAATGTTGGCTGGAAAGGTACCTGATGACCACTACGTGTCACGACCCACATAGCAGTACACCCCCTTCTTTCGCAAAGGGGATAGTGTCTGATCGATGTGTTCGTGCCGTCCAACTATCATCATCAGCTTGATCATCATCTTATAATGTAAACCCATTCTACATGTGTATAATGTAAATAATCTCAAAAGATTCGTGTCGTGTATGTAATTACCTAGGTAAACCTACTTTTCTAGTGACGATCTACATCCGGGAGGTTTTTTGTCTCACCGATCCATTCTCGGATGGTCAGCAGAGTTTTCCTTTAGCCTTACCCCAAAGCCAGAATGGATTTTGTCACTGGGATCTTAGGGGAGTCCTAGTATTCTAAATCGAGTCTATGTAAAAGTGATTTGGGAATAATCCTAACTATTTGGTTAGGTTATTTTATTACAAATTGGTTGGTCTGCTGAATTATATTTGTGTCGTAGAATTGAGTAGTCTATGAGGGTCTTTTGCAAATGAGCTTTCCCCCTTGAGATGTAAAAGTGTCTTACAATAATCTGAATACAGATATCTTATTCAGTTTGTTGGATCTAGAGTAACATTTTTAATTTTGATTGAAGTAGCAGGTATTTCTATTTCTTCATAATTTTATTGTTGTTCTATTTCTCTAATTGATTTGATGGGTGATCTAGTGTTTGCAGAAGATCTCTCATGTTCTCATTGAGCGATTAGGGATAGTCTAGATCCAACAAACTGAATAAGATATCTTGAAGGTTGGAAAAATAATTTAGAGCCTCACAAGTTAATTAATTAAATTTTTCTAGCCAAAATTAATTAAAATCCTAAACTAGAAATTTAATTAATTCTAGGTCCTAGGTAAATTTAAATTCTCCGAAAGCAAAATTTGTCGATCCTTAAAAATTCAAATTTTAAAAGGTCCCGGGACTAAGGTAAATTAATTATCTTGCTAAATTTTAAGCCTTTGGTCCCTAGGGTTAAGTCAAAGTCAAAATTTTGAAGAAATTAATTCAAAAATTTAATTTTTGAATAAATTAATTCAAAATTTTAATTTTTGAATTAATTAAAATGCATTTAATTGAAAAATTTGAATTTCCTCAAGAATTTAAAATTTCGACAGATGAGATTAAAAGAAATTTTGATCCTCATCAACGGTCGAGATTGTTTTTACAAGGATCACTCGAACTAGCCATTGGAGGATTTATCTTTAAATAAGAGGTCATTTGTCAATCAATTCATCTGATCTCTGGATCGTGTACTAAGCTCTCCAACTCTCTTGTATATTTTTTTGAATTAATGCAAAAGTCTTTGGGGTTTTAACACGCTGTAGTGCTCCTCTTCATGAATTTATGGTAACGTTGTTTTAATTTATGCTTAATATTATGTGAAAACTATCAATCAATAGCTCTCTTACAATAATCTGAATACAGATATCTTATTCAGTTTGTTGGATCTAGAGTAACATTTTTAATTTTGATTGAAGTAGCAGGTATTTCTATTTCTTCATAATTTTATTGTTGTTCTATTTCTCTAATTGATTTGATGGGTGATCTAGTGTTTGCAGAAGATCTCTCATGTTCTCATTGAGCGTTTAGGGATAGTCTTCGGTTGGACCAGCCAACTCTCAACAAATATTTTTTGAAGAACCTACTTCATATAAACCTCAAGATTTATCTAACGATAATCTTTTTTCTGCAAGGTGTTTTTGGACTAGAACCTCTCTAAAATTTCAAAATCTTTTAAATATTTTGTGGAAATTTTGATAGATTTGGCTAGTTACAACCTTAGATTATCAGATCTGGGAACGGAATTGGACTCATACTCCTCAGATCTAATAGATCTGTAAATTATTTGTATAGATCTGTAAATTATTTGAATAGATCTGTTATTTACTTGTGTAGATCTGAAATTTTGTAACATAATTTTGAATTTTAACACTTGGGTTTTTGGGATTTTCTCTATTTTTGTACATATTAGGTATTGGGTTTTTCTCTTTTCACTTGTGTAGGAATAGATCTGAGAAATCAGCCAAGAAAACCTTCAGATCTGAGCTAGATCTAGACCTTGGAGGGCAAGATCTAGGTTCAAAGACTATTTGCAGAAATAGATCTAAAAAATCTGCCAAGAAAATCTTTAGATCTGAGCTAATTCTAGACTCTGGAGGGCAAGATCTGGGCTCAAAGATTGTTTGCAAGAATAGATCTAAGAAATTAGCCAAGTAAATTTTCAGATCTGAAATTTTTTCAAACAGATCTGGGGGTTTTGAGACAGATCTAGGTCGTCGAGGGCAATATCTTGTCCCAAATATTTTTGCAAGGCCAGCCATTAAAGATTTTGCAATAAATCTGAAGATCTGAAGCAAAATAAATTTTTTCAGAACAAGGGTTTCAAGTTTTGGGGCTCCTAAGCCCAGATCTGCCTTCTCCTAGCCCAACGCTAGTTTTATTGGGCCTAGTGCTAACCCTCATTGGCCCTAGATTCCCCTTGCTCCATTTTTATTTTAATATTTGATTTTCTGAAGCTAATCATTGGTGGGTTTTGCAGAAAATTTAGTAAAAATGTGTTTCAGATATTGAAATTTTTTTGGCAATTTAGGCAAGTGATCTTCAAGGCCTAGGGCCTAAGGGTTTGATCTCTAAACCAATTTTTTCCTCACTATTTGCTACAGAAGTCATATACATTTCTAAAAGTGGTGAAAAACACATCTAAATGGTTTGAAATTAACTAAAAAAATCGCTAAATACATTAATAAGTCATTTATGTTTGATGTGTATTAAAAATTTGGTCTAAATCTACATTTTGGGTGACTGTTATCTCTGAATAATTTTGTTTCTGAAGTCTGAAATATAACAGTGGCAATATTTCATATGGGTTAGCCTAAAATCAGTGCCTAAGTTGCCTAATACATTAAGGAATTAATTTCTTGAGTTGGGCATTCATCATTAGGCTTATTTCATGTTTTAATTGTTGGTTGTAATAAGTATATCAGATCTGATATAATTTTGGAAATCACATCATAACAGGCTGAAATTTTTTTGATAATTCATGTGGGCAAATTTGGAAACTTTTCAGTAAATTTTTGGCATAAAGATATCATTGATAGCTTACTGCTTTCATTGACATATTGTTGATGTCATAAAGTTTTGTCTTACTGTTGTCCTAAAAACTAATTTCTGAAAATCAAGTACTTTGTCATGGAATTGTGATAAAATGCATATCTTTTGTTTCATAAACTGAGTATTTTTTGAGCATCTATTGACATTGATTGCAAAGAAGTTTTTGTTCTCTTTGAGCTATAATTGTATCAAAAATATTTGAAATAAGTTCGTGGTTTAATTGTAATATTTTCAGGGGTTTATTTTTAAGTCTTCATCGAATGAAGCGAGCATTTTATTTTGGTGATTAAGGGCTTTCGCGACACAAGTGTTTCTAATCCTCGGGTCTAACTTATTCTCATCATCTGTTACATTTGCATATTAGTTTTGCATAAATAAAATTTACCTCCAACCATAAGCTTGGTCAATAGAGAGATAGGTATCCATCTATCTTTGCTTGAGAAGTCTGCTTTTAATAGTACTTAAAACAGTAACCTTGTAGTCGTCAAAGCCACAGCTCTCTGCAGCGTCGGAGGCACCGGGTATGTTAGCTTTTCAAGAGAGGTATCATTAATCACACCTTAGTGTGCTTCACCTTATCTTCTTTCTGTCAATTACTACGAAATCAGACTCAATATAGAAACGATCAAGGGGTTAAAAATTAGATGGCCATCTAACTAAAATTAAACAAGATTCTTCCATCTCATATTAGATTTAGGATCTGCACTTCATATAAGATAGTCATCCATCCAAGCAGCAGTTGCAAATCAATTACTTGGTCCTAAATTCCCTACCAAGATAGTTGACTCCATAAGGCACTGGCATTAATTGCTTAAAATCTAATCAAATCGTATAAATCTTGCTAAATCTAAATCAAGTGCTTGGTCGCTTCACTGTGTCTCCCGAATTGGCTAGTTTCCAACTAGGTCTCCTTCATTCCATTTTCGTAGGCTCTACCCCCTTTAGCCTGTTATAGGGAGACAATTTAAACGAAGAGATTGGGGATCAGGGTGACAACCCCTGATCTGAGTCGTTATCGCAGTGCCTAGACATTCTGTGCGACAATATTTTTTGGCGTCGTTGCCGAGAACATTTTATTCTCAGTGTTTCAACGACATTTCCTCATCATTCTTCTCATTTCTCATATTTTCATTTGAGCCAGCGACAGAAACATTTTTTGGCGTCGTTTCCCAGGATAGAGTTTTTTCTATCCTTGGTTTCCTCGACATCATTTTAATCATCTCATCTTTTCCACCATTCATTAGTCTGTCAAGTGGCACGCCGCACAACATTTCCTAGCGTCATTTGATCTTTTCATCGCCTTATCTTTCGTCATCTCATTCATCGTTCCATCTGCACTTTTAGCACCTAGACATTTCGGTTCGTTTCTTGTTTGGGTGGCGACTCCACTTATTCATACATTATTTCTCAGACAAGAGGCTCTCCCTTGTATCCAGTGTTTTTTGCCTTTTGGATCCTAGAGCTAGATTCATGTTCAAGTCGCAACTCCACTTCTTTCATTTCTTACAAGAATTTCTACTAGAAGCTCGCTTCTTATGCATCTCTTGATTTTCTTAAGCAGGGGTCTCTCTCTAGCATCCATTTGGTCCTTATACCTTTAAGCAAGTCATCATGGATCAAGGGGATCAAAGTCAAGCAGGAGGAGGAAGATGTTACTCTAGCATCTGAGGGAAAGCAGGGAAAGAGGAAGAAGAAGGATCTCTCCAAGATCAAGTGCTTCCACTGTGGGTAGTTGGGTCATTATGCGACCCAATGTCCAAAAAAGAAGAGTAAGGGAGAGTCTTCCGAGACTAAGGCAGTGCCAAAAAGGACAGAGAAGGAAGTTTTGACAAACAATGAATATGCCATGAGTGCACACACACCACTTGAGCGGAAGTGGGGAGACATCGAGCTGTAGTCAGGCAGACTACAGGCGATGAGGGGCAGGATCCTCGAGGTACCCAACCTCGAGGATTAGACCTTGCTACGGGAGCCCCGAAGAGTAGTAGGACTGGCTAAGTCGGGTAGAGACAGATGCGGATGGAGCAGCAGAGAGAGCTATAGTGTAGGAGTCCCGAGACAGCGCGAGGCTAGCAGGCTGCAACAGTGCAAGAGGCACAGGAGTGTTGCACCAGTGCAGGATGGCAGATAGAGGTGTGCAACAGTGCTAGATGCAGGGAGTTGTTGTAGCAACGTAGAGGTCAGAGTGGGAGCACTTGTCAGCGGCAAAGGGAGCTTCAGCATCAGGAGGGTCTCTAGGCAGTGCCAAAAAGGACAGAGAAGGAAGTTTTGACAAACAATGATTGTGCCATGAGTGCACACACACAACTTGAACGGAAGTGGGGAGACATCGAGCTGTAGTCAGGCGGACTACAGGCAATGAGGGGCAGGATCCTCGAGGTACCCAGCCTCGAGGATTAGACCTTGCTATAGGAGCCCCGAAGAGTAGTAGGACTAGCTAAGTCGGGTAGAGACGGATGCGGATGCAGCGGCAGAGAGAGCTACAGTGCAAGAGTCCCGAGACAGCGCGAGGCTAGCAAGCTGCAGCAATGCAAGAGGCACAAGAGTGTTGCACCAGTGCAGGATGGCACATAGAGGTGTGCAACAGTGCTAGATGCAAGGAGTTGTAGCAATGTAGAGGTCAGAGAGGGAGCACTTGCCAGCGGCAGAGGGAGCTTCAGCATCAAGAGGGTCTCTAGCCCAACAGAGAGGTCAGAGTTGGGAGATCAGTTACTTACTTCTCAATAACTTAGTTGCAGTGCAGCAGTGGGTAGCACAATGCAACATGATGAGAGAAGGTGCAGTGCGGATGCGGTGCTAGGAGAAAAGACCAGCAGCAGCACGGATGCAGCAGAGCAATAGTGGCAGTGGCAGAACCATGGGCAACAGTACAGGATATAGTAGTGCAAAGGATGGTCGGCAGCAGTACATGATACAGTGGTGCAGAGGATGGTCGGTAGCAAGCCTAGCATTAGCACAAGAACTGATGTTGGATGATCAGAGTAATACTCAATGAGGAGTATTGCTAGAACACAATCCTCGCTAAGAGGGAGTGTTGATTTGGGGTAGCATCGGATGTGCTCTAGCGATCGGAGTTGCAGCTGAGGGGCATTGAGTACAGAGAGACAGAGAGGCAGAGATATTGTCTAGAGAGCAGCGCAGTAGCCGGGGAGAGTGACGCAATAGCAGCCGAGTTCACGCAGAGCCACGCAGAGGTAGTCGAGAGTTGCGCAAAACTTCTGAGAGGCCAGCGTTGCTGATGCAGAGGGCCAGAAAGCTGACACAGGGCCACCTAAGGCTGATGCAGACCCATCTGGGGTGACGCAGGGCCAGCGCTGGGCAGAGGGGCTGACACAGTCCAGGAAGGCTGATGTTAGGGTTTATCTGGGGTTTCAGCCGGGAAATTTGTCTCAAACTGAGAAGTATTACTGCCAAGGAAATTCTATGTTGGGCAGGCCAGTTTCGGCACCCAGATTGTACTCTGATATTGCTTAATAAGAAAACCCTCAGATAGCTGCACCGGTTTTCCCACAATGGGTTTTTCCGGGGACATTGGTCCAAAAATAACAGAGTCATTTGGTGTGATTGTTTTTGCTTCCTTCAATTGTTAATCTGTAATATGTTGAGCATGCACTAGTGTTTATTTTCAATATTTACATTGTAAATAACTTGTTAAGTAACGGAACAAGTAGGTATGAATAAATCAGATAAAGTGCATGGAGGGTTTCTAACTAAGTAGACTTAGAAACTTCAACATGGACAGGGCTTCCAATATTGTCATCTGGAAGGCAAAGATCCTGGCAATCCTGGATAAACATCACATCAAGGACTATGCCTTGAAAGTAGTAGTTGTCCCAGTGGACACTAATGCAATTGAGAAGTATGAGGATGCCCAAGCAAAGGCAAAATGCATGATACTAGACGGGGTCAAGGATTATGTCATACCGCATATTGCTGAGAAGAAAACAGCAAAGGAGATGTGGGACTCCCTGACCACCTTATACCAAGGATCTTCTGAGCAATAGAAGATGTTATTGGAGAATCCGCTGAGGTCATATCAGATGTAGAAAGGAGAGGAGATAGACCACTTCCTTCTCAGATTGCGGGGGATTCGCGATCAGCTTACTTCCATGGGGTCTAGTCTCGAGTTCTTTATCAAAAACGCCTTAAATGCAGTATCCAAGGACTGGGAGACATTTGTCCAAAGCATTTTGGGCAGAGCAACTCTCCCCAATTGAGAATTGATGTGGGCAGCGCTTCAACATGAAGAGCTCAAGAGATTGACCAAGGTGGGGAGTAGTGGTAAGGGAGTTTGAATCAAGTAGGAGGAGGAGGAGGAGGATGTAGCTCTCGCATCAGCGGGACAGCAGGGGCTACAGGAGGAGAAGAAGAAACATATGTCCAAGGTCATGTGCTTCAACTGTGGGAAGCTGGGAGCAGAATGGTGTAGCAGAAAGAAAGAACAGGACTATTGTAGAAACAGCTAGGGCCATGATGTATGATCAACATATGCCAAAATTCTTGTGGGCGAAAGCATGCAACACAGCAGTCTATGTTCAAAACACGACTCCTCATCAGGCATTGGGCAAGATTACTCCAGAGAAAGTCTACACTGGGAAGACACCTGAAGTCAGTCATTTCAGGATATCTAGGAGTTTAGCATATTGCTGCATACTCGAAGAAAAGAGGAAGAAGCTGGATCAGACTGCGGAAAATGGATATCTGATGGGAAATAGTGAGAACGCTAAGGCATATAGAATCTGTCTTCTAGGGAGCAGGAAGGTAGTAGTACGACGAGATGTAAAGTAAATGGCAAACAGGGCTTTCAGAAAATCTCGCAAGATGCCTTCGGAGGAGCAGTCGAAAGAGGAGCCGTTGGTTAAGCCTCTTCAACCAACCGAAGTAGAGAATTCTTCCTCAAGACAGGAAGATTCTCAGGATGAGGAGGAGCGAACAGAAGCACCTACTGGCAAAGGAAGAACTAGCAGGGAACTTTGTAAGATTCTGCGAGATGCAGAGGACTTCATCAGTGCACCAAGAAACAATTGAGAGGGAGCGAAAATAGCCAGATAGATATCAGGGATTAGTAGCTCAGGATAGAGAGCCTGCCAGTTTCAAGGAGGCAGCTCAACATCGATTTTGCCTTGATGCGATGGTCGAGGAATACAACTCCATAATTGATGCACGAGCATCCGACCACCCTTAATGAAAAATCAAAGTCAAAGCTATGGAGGGGGAGACGTGGACAATCATGTAGACCATAAACCAAGAGAAATTTCTGTTAAAATGAGCTAATTTGATGGAATTGATAAGTCTCGAGAAGACTTAATTTAATGTAATTATCTGCCATGTATGTGTGTTGAAAGATTTAGGCGATTTTTGAGAGGAAATCGTGGATTTGAGATGATCCACGCTTATGTAATTTCCTACATAAAGAGAGTCTGTATTGTGAGATAGGGAGAGCATAGACAGAGAGTGAGAATACAATGTAATCGATAGAGAAATTATGACTAAGGCTGAAATGCCTTAGACTTTAATTGATTTTGTATAATATAAACATATTTGTTATGTGGATTTCATGTTTGGTTACCAATAGTTAGATGTTTGTGTTGAATAAGTGAAAATCCATGTTGCAGGATTGTTGATCGACCATCGATCACTATAAAGATTGATGGTGATCCAGCGTTAATACGATATATGTGTGTGAGTGTTTAAATAGAAAATGGTAGAGTATGGACTAGCCCAAGGATGTGCTGGAAATGGACAGTGAAGAACTATGGCAGTTGATGATGAAATAGTCCATATGGAGGAGACTGACAGCAGCAGGAAGGATGATCAATCAAAACATGAACCTAATTGACAAGGAGTGGAAGATTGACCAGATAAAGGTGAGCGTCTGAAAATGTGCAAAGGCCGTGGATTGGCGAAAAGGTAAGGTTAAGTGCGGTTTATGTTATATTTCTATTATAGGAGAATTATAATAGAAATAAAGCGGGATTAAAGAATTAAAAAGTTAAGTCGAGTTTAACCAAGTCTGGGACCAGTGACATACAGTTTTATTTGCATAATGTGGGTATTGTCGGCTTAGGCTAGCATCAATAATTGTAAATGATGTCTAGGAGGTGGTGCCAAGGCCTCAAGACAGATCAGTGGTAGGTTCAAGATGCATCTACAAGATCAAATATGTTGCAGATGATAGTGTTGAGAAATACAAGGCCAGGTTTGTGGCTAAGGGGTATGCTCAAAAGGAAGGGATTGACTATGAGGAGACCTTCGCCCCAATAGCCAGGTATACATATATTAGAACCGTGATATCTCTTGCAGCCCAGATGGGATGGGAGATCCATCAGATGGATGTCAAAACGGCATTTCTGAACGGGGTAATAGAAGAAGAGGTATACATTGAACAACCAAAGGGCTTTGAAACTCATGAGAAGAAGTCCCATGTATGTAGATTGAGGAAAGCCTTATATGGGTTAAAACAGGCACCGAGAGCATGGTATGGTCGAATAGATGGCTACTTGCAAAAGATGGGGTTTTTCAAGAGTGACGCAGATCTAAATCTCTACTATCTGGTTGTAGAGAACGAGCCGCTAATCTTAGTATTGTATGTGGATGATCTCTTTCTGACAGGATCATCCAAACTCATTGGAGACTACAAGAAAAATCTAGCCACAGAATTCGATATGAAGGATTTGGGACGAATGCACTACTACCTAGGGTTGGAAGTTTGGCAGCAGAAGGGAGAAATCTTCCTTGGGCAAGGGAGGTATGCTACAAAAATCCTGAAAATATTTGGGATGGAGGATTGTAGACCTATGGCTACACCAATGATCACCAACTGGAATAAGATTGATGCATCAAAAGGCAAGGATGTCAATCCCACCCTATACAGGCAGCTCATAGGATCCCTGATGTATTTGGTTAATACCACGGCAGACATTTGCTACGCTGTCAACTCCCTCAGTCAGTTCATGGTGGAACCGAAGAGGGCGCACTGGGCAGCAGCCAAACATGTTCTCAAGTACTTACAGGGAACTCTTGTACACCAGGAGTAAGGATATCAGATTGAGTGGATTTACTGATGCAAATTGGGCAGGAAGTTCAGTGGATCGGAAAAGTACCTCTGGGTACTGTTTCAACATTGGATCAGGAATGACCTCCTGGTGCAGTAGGAAATAGAAGTTCGTGGCTCTGAGCTCCTCTGAGGCAGAATATATGGCAGTAAGCATAGCTTCATGTGAGGCCATATGGCTTAGAAAATTGCTTGTGAACCTATTCAAAAGGAATATGGAGGCGACCAAGATCATGTGCGATAATCAGAGTTGCATCAAGCTCTCTGAGAATCCAGTGTTTCATGATAGGTTAAAGCATATTGATATCCAGTGTCACTTTGTCAAGCACTGTGTCCAACGAGGAGCTGTACAGTTCAGCTACACTCCTACAGGAGAATAGGTGGCAGACATCCACACCAAGGCCCTTGGAAAGACTAAGCTTAACTACTTCAAAGAAAAGATGGGGATAGTAAATAACCCATTTCAGTAGCAGAAATGGGAGTAATAACAGCAAGAATGCAGAGGGAGTTGCAGTGCGGATGCAATGTTGGGAGAAATGACCAGCAGCAGCACGGACGCAGACGGAGTTGCAGTACGATGTAGCAGTGGCAGTGGCAGGGCCATGGGTAGTAGTACAGGATGCAGCAGTGCAGAGGATGTTGGACAGCAGGCCTAGCATCAACACAGGGACCGATGCCGGATGATCAGAGTGATGCTCAATGAGGAGTATTACTAGAGCATAGTCCTCACTAAGAGGGAATGTTGATTTGGGGTAGCATTGGATGTGCTCTAGCACGAAAATTGGTGGAGAGGCTAAGGCACATGAGATCTCCAATACCCAGAAAGGGTTTGGGCAAATTCTAAATAGTTTGGGAAATATTAAAATAATTAATAATTTTAATGGAGTCCCTAAGTCTAAACTTAGGGAAAATAAAATATTAATGTGAATTAATATAAAACTGTGTTAGAATGGTCCAAAAGTCATGGATCAAGCCAGATTTCATCTTAGTCGTTAATTAGGGACTTAATCTCGGTCATTGATGTGTCAACGAGAAAAGTATAAGAGGAGGCTTGAGGTCACTTGGAGAACACACTGAGGGAGACCAGTCAGTTCAATTTCTGGAGCAGGGTTACTGAGAAATTGAAACAGTGGTCTGGTGAGCAGTCAAGAGGTAGCAAGTACGGAGCAGAGAGGCAAGATCAGCCACTGAAGATCAGCATTGAGGAACGAGAGGCAAACACAGGGCTTTCCAGGCAGACGTAGAGGCAGCAAAAGACTGCGCAGTCACTAGTTGGGCCTGCGTGGGTGATGTAGAGAGGCCAAGGGTTGACGCACTCAAGCAGGGGTTGATGCAGAGGGTTGGAGAGCCACACAGAGGTCAGTCGAGCAGACGCTGGGATTGGGAGAAGTGCTGGAGAATTATTACTCTCTGTGGATAAGCCAGTTTGGCACCCTATTGTACTTCAGAATAGTTGAATAATAAACACCTCCCTTGCTGCACTAGTTTTCCCGCATTGAGTTTTTTCGGGGACTGTTGTCCAAAACAACTGTGTCAATGGGTTGATTCTTGTGCATATGTTTGTCTTTGTATTACAGTGTGATATCTGCAACAGTATTTATTTTAATGTTTATTGAAGTAATTTCCTAAAATAACTTATTGTGGAATAAGTAGGAAAAGTAAATCAGTTGCTGTAGTGATAGAATTTTCACATTTCCTACAATGGCTTTTCCAGGGACGTTTAGTCCAAAAATAAGTGTGTCCTTTGTGTGGTTCTCATTTATTTTTCAGTACTTGATTTGTATATTGATGTAGGTTGTAGTGTATTTGCATTAATATTTTCTAAATAATTATGAAAATAACTTGTTAAAATGAAGGACACAAGTAGGTAATGCAAATCAATTTATTGTAGTAGGATTACTTATTTGTTATATTCAGAAATTTTCACATGGTATCAGAGGCATTACAGATCAAGGAGGACTGAAGCCATCAGTGAAAGGACAGAGGAAAAATTTGTGCGTGAAGACAGTTGTCCCGAGAGACAGCGCAGTCTCAGGCCAAGAGAGAAGAGGGGTGACTCAATCACCTAGGGAGGCTCACGCAGAGCCTACGTCACCCTGATTAGGTGACGTTGTTATTGCAGATGGCAACGCAGTGTTTACTAGGCCAGCGCAGAGACTGTTGAGTCTCGTTTTTCCAATTGTTGGGGGTGCAGTGCAGATTTTATCTGGAGTTGTTGGTGGGGTGCTTTTTATGTTGGTGCAGAACAGTACCTAGTGGGGTAGAAGCAAACTAGAGGGAATTCGTTCCTCCAAAGCTTTTTTGCCAAGAAATCTAGATCCAGTGCTGAGCAACAGCAAAGAGAGATCAAAGAGGGGTGGTTCGACAGTGGTTGGCAAAAGGATTTTCGTGAAGGAAATCGAAATTCAAAGTGAGCTTGTTCCTTAGAGGATTTCTAGCACCAAAGAAATCCAGATCCGAGTTTTGTTGGAGCAACACTAAAAGAGGGAGAATAGAACCAGTTTGACATTCATTTGAGCAAATATGGTCGTTAACGGACTGAGGGATCGGAACAGGTTGGATGGAGCATCCAACTTCGTCATTTGGAAGCCCAAGATCCTGGCAGTTTTGGAGAAAAAATGCATCAAGGATAATGCCTTGAGGACGGTTGTTGTTCCGGTTGATGTTGATCCTCTCAAGAAGTACGAGGAGGCTCAAGCAAAAGAAAAGTGCATGATCTTGGACGAGGTCAAGGATCATGTGTTCCCACACGTTTCCAAGAAAGACACAACAAGGGAAATGTGGGAGGCCTTGACCGCATTGTACGAGGGAACTTCCGTTCAGTGGAAGATGTTGCTTAAGAGTCAGTTGAGACAGTTTCAGATGCAGAAGGGAGAAGAAATCAATCCCTTCCTTCTCAGGTTGCAAAGGATCCATGACTAGCTAACTTTAGTAGGGGCTACACCAGATGCTGAATTTATGGTCAGGACTGCCCTGAATGCAGTCACTGAAAACTGGGAAACCTTTGTCCAAAGCATCTTGGGTAGGGCTTCTCTTCCCATTTGGAAGGAGATGTGGCAGCTCTTCGACTGGAAGATATCAGACGATGGACCAAGGCGGGAAGCAGCAGCAAAGGGATCAGAATCAAGGAGGAAGAGGAGGATGTGGCTCTCGCATCAGCAGGACAGCAAGGGCAGCAGAAATGAAAGAAGGACATATCCAAAGTCAGATGCTTCAGATGTGGAGAAATGGGTCATTTCGCCACACAAGGCCCTCAGAAGAAGGCCAAAGAAAATAAGTCTGATTCAAAGGCTGCTCGAGCACAAGTTGACGAAGAGAACGATGATGATTGCGCCATTAGTGCTCATGCACCTCTAGAAAAGAGGTGGGGCGATATAGAACATTAGTTGGAGCTACAGTGAAGTAAAGGGAAGGATCCTTGAGGTGCCCA
Source organism: Pinus taeda (assembly GCA_000404065.3). NCBI lineage: Eukaryota > Viridiplantae > Streptophyta > Pinopsida > Pinales > Pinaceae > Pinus > Pinus taeda. The sequence continues at coordinate 305,755 of APFE031598413.1, forward strand.
AACTCTTGGATCACATATGACTACGGGAGCCCTTAATGATAGTAGAAGAATGAGGGGAATCAATTGGTGCGAGGGATGATGGAGCAACAGTGACAAAGATAGAGCACCCAAAGTCTGAAGTAGTGCAATGGAGTGTTGCAGCAGTGTGCAAGGCATAGAGAAGATACAACAACAACGCAGTAGCAACAGAGGGTCAGTGCATATTAGCAACAGAGGTAGCTTTAGCGTCAAGGAGCATCCAGACTTACCAGCATGTCAGCGCTTAGGTGGCTTTTCAGTTGCTTACTTCTCAGCAACTGAGCTACAGTCCAGCAGTTAGTAGTGGCAGTGCTATGGGCAGCATGATGCAGCATATTGAAAGGGAGTTGCAGTACAGATGCAGTAGTGACAGTGGTAGTGTCATGGGCTGCAACACAAATTGCAGCAGCACAGTGGATGAAGGGCAGCAGGCCGAGCATCAGCAGCGCAGAGGACCGATGTCGTGGATTAGTGTGATACTTCTGCTGGGAAGTATTGCTAGAGCGCATTCCTCGCTAAGAGGGAGTGTTGATTTTTGGGTAGCATTGGATGTGCTCTAGCTCTGAATTTTTGTGGAGGGGCTAGAACACATGAGATCCCCAAGACACAGAAATCGTTTGGAGAAATTCCACCCGTAGTGCATGTTATTCAAATAATTAATTATTTTTAATGGTGCCTAAGTTAAAACTTTGGTAATTAAAATAATTAAAGTGAATTAAAGTAAATATGGGTGAGAAGCTTCTAAGTGACGAGGATCAAGTCTAATTTAATCTTAGTCGTTGATTAGAGATTAGATCACGGTCGTTGATTTCTCAACAGAAAAAGTATAAAGGAAGGCTTGAGGTCAGTTGGAGAACACACACACACACAGCAGCACTTGAGCTAGTGTTGGAATTTCTAAGTCTAACATGTTAGAAACCCTTCACGCACTTTACTGATTTATTCCTACCTACTTGTTCTGTTAATTAACAAGTTATTTACCATGTAAATACTGGAAATAAATATAAGTACATGCTCAACACATTACAAATCATCAAATGAAGGAAATAGAAACAAGCACAAAAGTGACACCGTTTTTTTTTTTACTAATGTCCCTAGAAAAACCCAATGCGGGAAAACTGGTGCAGCTATCTGAGGGTTTGATTTATTAAGCAGTTTCAGAATACAATCTGGGTGCCAAATCCAGTTCACCCAATAGAGAAAAATCTTGGCAGTAGTACCTCTCTACTCAGAAGCAGATACTCCGGCTGAAACGTTGGATAAACACTCCGGCAGCTCCACAGCTCCGATCTGCCCCACGAAACCCCGGCGTTAGCCTCTAGGGACTACATCAGCCTCTCTCTGGCCCATCGTAAACCCAGCGTCACTCTGGCTTGGCCTGCGTCAGCCTCTGGAAGCACTACGTCAGCCCTCTGGCCCTTTACATCACCCACGTTGGCCCTCTGAGGCACTACGCAGCTCATGGCTGCCTCTATGTGAGCCCTAGCTGGCTCTGCGTGAACCCTTGGCTGCTTCTGTGTCCCTCTCTTTGGCTATTGCGCTGATCCTCCCGGTGCTATCTTTGCCCATATGCTTTTGTATTCACTGCCCCTCAACTGCAACTCTGATTACTCTCTCAACTTTCTCGTCAAACCCAACCCCAGAAAGTCGAAATCTTGATCTCTTGGTGTGTTCTCCAAGTGATCCTCAAGCCTCTTCTTATACTTTTCTCGTTGACAAATCAACGGCCGAGATTAAGTCCCTAATCAATGGCTAAGATTAGATTTGGCTTGATCCATGACTTTTGAACCATTCTAACACAGTTTTATATTAATTCACACTCCATTAAAAATATTAATTATTTTAATATCTCCCAAACTATTTAGAATCTGCCCAAACCCTTTCTGGGTATTGGAGTTCTCATATGCCTTAGCCTCTCCACCAATTTTTATGGCTAGAGCACATCCGATGCTACCCCAAATCAATAGTCCCTCTTAGCGAGGATTGTGCTCTAGTAATACTCCTCACTGAGTATCACCCTGATCATCCGGCATTAGTGCCTGTGCTGATGCTAGGCCTGCTACCCATCATCTGCACTGCTGCATCCTGTACTGCTACACATGGCCCTGCCATTGCCACTGCTGCATCCATACTGCAACTCCCTTTGCATCTGTGTTGTTGTCCATGGCCCTGCAACAGCCACTGCTACATCTGCACTACCTCTCTCATCATGCTGCATCATGCTGCCCATAGCACTACCACTGCTAGTTGCTGCACTACAACTCAATTACTGAGAAGTAAGTAGCTGATCTCCCAACTCTAACATCTCCGTCAGGCTAGAAACACTCTTGATGTTGAAGCTCCCTCTGTCACTAACAAGTGCTCCCTCTCTGACCTCTGCGCTGCTACAACAACTCCATGTATCTTGCACCATTGCACACCTCTCTATGACATCCTGCACTGGTGCAACACTCCCCTACCTCTCACACTGTTGCAACCTGCTAGCCTCGTGTTGTCCTGGGAATCCTGCACTGTAGCTCCCTCTGTTGCTCCATCCGCATCTGTCTCTACTGACATCGCCAATACTGCTACTCCTCTTCGGGGCTCCCATAGCAAGGTCTAATCCAAGAGGCTGGGAACCTCGAGGGTCCTGCCCCTCATCGCCTATAGTCCTCCTGACTACAGCTCGATGTCTCCCCACTTCTTCTGAAGTGGCACGTGAGCACTCATGGCACAATCATCGTCTATCTCCACTTCCTTCTCTGCCCTTTGTTGGCGCTACGTTGGTCTCAGAGGCCTCTCCCTTACTCTTCTTCCTTAGACACTAGGTCGCATAATGCCCCAGCTCCCCACAATGGAAGCATTTGACCTTGGCGAGGTCCCTCTTCCGTTTCTCCTGCTTTCCCTCAGATGCTAGGGCAACACCCTCCTCCTCCTCCTTCTTGATTCTGATCCCCTTGCCGCTGCTTCCCGCCTTGCTCAGCCTTCTGATCTCTTCTTGGCGAAGAGCAGCCCACATTTCCTCCCAATCTGGAAGGGTCGCCTTGCCCAGTATGCTCTGGACAAACACCTCCAAGTCTTCTGAGACTGCATTCAAGGTTGTTCTCACCATCAATTCTGGATCCGGCGTTGCCCCTATGGAAGTCAACTGATCCCAAATCTCCTTCAATCGACCGACGATTGGGTCGATCTGTTCTCCCTTCTGCATCTGGTATAATCGCAACTGATTTTCTAGTAGCATCTTCCTTTGCATGGAAGTACGCTGATACAACTTGGTCAGTGCCTCCCACATCTCTTGTGCTATGTTCTTCTCGACAATATGTGGCACTATATGATCCTTGACCCCGTCAAGGATGATACTCTTAGCCCTCGCCATTGCATCCTCGTACATGTCATTATCAGTCGGGTCAACTAGGATACCTATCGTCCTCAAGGCGAAGTGCTTGACACGATTCCTGTATAGTACGGATAAGATTTTGGCCTTTCGAACTACGAAGTTTGAGGTTTCGTCTAGTCTGTCCCATTCTCTTACTCCGTGTAGTGCCATTTCGCTGCTCCTCTACTTCCCTCTTGGAAGTTCTCGGTATGACTCCTCTGAGCCTCGATTTCCCTCTTGGAAACCCTTTTGCCAATCTTGCGATACCCCTCTCCAATCGTCTGTGCAATTGCAACACTGATCTGGATTCCTTAGCTAGAAATCCACCTTGGCAACAACTCCCTCTACCTTGGCCTTGCCCTGTTAGGTACTGTTCTGACTACAGTACCCCACCAGGTCCACTCTGCAACTTACCCACAGCCTCCTAAACCCCAACAAATTGAAGGTTAGAGCTCCTAGACTCTATGCAATCCCGACACTGGCAAATCAGCCTCCTCAGCCAACTGCGTTAGCCCTCCTGGCCTCTACGTGAACCTGTCTTTGCCTCCCTCAGCCTTTGCGTTGCCTCTTCCTGGCTCAACTTGATGATGCAGGCACTGTGTCACCCCTTCCTTGCTGCTACTCTGCTAGGAATAGCTTCTATCACTCGAGACAGTTGTTTTCTGTTATTGCTGCTCTGTTCGGCTGATGTCCTCGGTGCTCTTATGATCTGCATCCATGCTCTAATACCATGTTGAAATTTCTAATTCTGACACGTTAAAAACCCTTCATGCACTTTACTGATTTATTCCTACCTACTTGTTTTGTTAATTAACAAGTTATTTACCATGTAAATATTGGAAATAAATACAAGTACATGCTCAACACATTACAGATCATCAACTGAAGGAAATAGAAACAACCACACAAGTGACACTGTTGTTTTTGGACTAATGTCCCCGGGAAAACCCAATGCGGGAAAACCGGTGCAGCTATCTGAGGGTTTGATTTATTAAGCAGTTTCAGAATACAATCTGGGTGCCAAATCCAGCTCACCCAACAAAGAAAAATCTCTTCAGTAGTACCTCTACTCGGAAGCAAATACTCCCGCTAAAACCTCGGATAAACACTCCGACAGCTCCGCAACTCCAATCTGCCCCACGAAACCCCAGCGTCTGCCTCTAGGGACTGCGTCAGCCTTTCTCTGGCCCAGCGTCACTTTGTCTTGGCCTGCGTCAGCCCTCTAGCCCTCTGTGTCACCCACGCAGGCCCTCTGAGGCACTACGCAGCTCCTGGTTGCCTCTGCATGAGCCCTGGCTAGCTCTTCGTGAACCCTTGGCTACTTCTGCATCCCTCTCTTCGACTACTACGTTGATTCTCCCTGTGTTATCTCTGCCTCTCTGCTTCTGTATTCATTGCCCCTCAGCTGCAACTCTGATCACTCTCTCAACTTTCACATCAAACCCAAACCCAAAAAGTCGAAATCTTGATCTCTTGGTGTGTTCTCCAAGTGACCCTCAAGCCTCCTCTTATACTTTCCTCGTTGAAAAATCAATGGCCGAGATTAAGTCCCTAATCAGCGGCTAAAATTAGATCTGGTTTGATCCATGGCTTTTGGAACATTCTAACACAGTTTTATATTAATTCACATTAATATTTTATTTTCCCTAAGTTTACACTTAAGGACTCCATTACAAATATTAATTATTTTAATATCTCCCAAACTGTTTAGAATCTGCCCAAACCCTATTTGAGTATTGGAGATCTAATGTTCCTTAGCCTCTCCACCAATTTTCGTGGCTAGAGCACGTCCAATGCTACCCCAAATCAACAACTAGATCAAAATTTTGGGGTGTAGTTTGCTGAGAATTTCAGAGTAAGCTTCTAGTGCAAAGAGGGGCAGTTCGACAGTGAGACTTTTGTCCAAGGCCGAGAATACATAACAAAGAGGCAATGCAGCACCAAAGAGAGACAACGCAGCTTATCATGTCCCCATTTTTAGTCTTCTTCATAATACAGGCAGGGTGGATTTCCAGGACAGGAGTGGAGCAGGTTTATGTCATCAGGGGTCCCGATGGATTTTTGAGGAGTTTTTATGGGATTTGATGGCATTCGCTTGGCATATTCCATCATCAGCACAATTTGCCTTTTGTTTCGTTGCATTCTGACAACTTTCAAAAATCACATTATTGGTGGGCATAACTTAATTAATTATGCTCGAGGTGGCATTCCGAGGAAATTAATTGATGGAACACCTCAGTGTAATAACTTGTTGGAACCAGAATGAGAAGATCTACATGATGGGACTTTTGGATGTGAGTTTTAGTGATGTGAGGAGACATGGGGGCCAATTTACCATTTTTCGCAATAAAAATAATATTTTAATTAAAATAAAAAAGGGAAAAGTGCTCCATGATTAAAATAATAATAAAATAGAAGGTTCTAAACGAGTCCATCAGATCTATTAAAGAGGAGGATGAGGCCATTGGAGGACATCTTGGTTTTGATATTGTTCCTTGTATGTGAGGTTGAGAACCTTATTCTCTACTCCAATAGTGGCCCCAAGACGGAAACCCTCAGGTGATTCAGTGAGAGTGGGCAAGCACCCATCTCTTCCCTTGGTGAATCTATTCAGGGTTCACAGGTTGCAGTGTATTGGTTTCTTAGTTTGTTTTTGAGGTCGATTGCGGCATTATTGTAGATCTGTCTGAGGCCATTTATCTTAGCTATATGGATTGTATTTGCATGTAAACCCAAGTTCTTCTAATATAATAAAGCTGAGAATTTCCTGTCCATTGTGTTATGAGATTGCAGTGCTTTATTTGCTTATTTTTACATGGCAATCTTCTGTTAAATGTATGATAAATTTTATGTAAAGAGCTTGTTCCAAAGTTTTCTCATTTGGGACATTACAGTGGTATCAGAGTTGGTTTCCCTGTCAGCCTGAGGGTTTTATTGCAGAGCAGCTTCATAGGAAGATTGGAGGTTTATTATTTTGTACACATTACTGGATTTAAAAAAATTGCATGTCAAGGGATTGTTGGGGTTTGTTGGTGCGATTGTGAGAATCTGTATAGAATCGTGCACCTTATTCCCTATCAACAGGACCACCATTTCATTTGAATGGTAGCAGTCCACAGTTTGAGGGTCCTCTTTGAGAAAGTGGAACATGGGTCTGTCATTTGGATGTAGTGCAGACAGTTCGGTGGGAATCTGAGCCAACAACAAATCGTGGCATTGTCAATCCTCCAGATTACGCTCAACATGCACGCAGTTTTGTGTTGGTTCCATATCTCTGTAATGCGGAACGTGTAATGTGTGCATGGAGGCCGAGAGGTGTTACAGCTTTGGATTCCATAAGAGTGCGATGATTAGTTGTTTGGTGTGCAGATTAGCAATCGTGTACCTGTGCGTAGAGCTTCATCGTAAAAATGGTGCATAATTTTTGGCCGCTGGTGTACGTGACAGTGTGCATGTAGACGTGATCGAGATCATGGCCAGCATCCAAACAGGGACCAAAAATTAATTCTTAGAGGCGAGATTTAAATTCCTGATATTTTTATTTCGGTGGCACGAGTTTCTCGTAGCAGCTAAGCCGAGTCAACTGGGCCGAGTGTTGCATCACCATTCCAAAGCATCAAACACTATAAATCCTAAATTGCCTCCCCTGGTCATGCTCAAGTATTTACATGCCACCGAAATGAGGGTCAAGTACATCATTTCTTGGAAGGCTGAGAATTATTACAGAGGGACATTACAGTAGTGACCAAGCCGAATGTTTTTTTCAAGCCGCCGTCAAAATGGGGACCAATCAATTTTGAACAGTGTCAATTATAGTAAAGATTTATTATGCTAATTTCTCCTGGAGTCAGCAAATTTAGAAGCGGCCGAATTTCTCAACGATCTGAAGCCAATTTGTCTGTGAAATGAGAAGCCAAATTTGAACATCGATTTTCATTTTTGTTAAAATTGTGCACAAATTTAGCACGGAAGCTGACCCATATATAGTAAAATCCAAGTTGCCTTGAACCGCCATTTCCAGTGGAACCAATTTCCAGCTGCCTCTCCAAGTCAAGGGTGAAAATTATTATAGAAAGAGGCCGAAGCTGGATTGTAGAGAGCAATTTCTGAAGTGCCTGAATATCCATAGTTGATCCATCAGTTTATATTGTTTTTGTGGGGGAAACGAGTTGGCATCACTATTCTTGTACGTATAAACTTGCTGAAGTTCGTTGGGCCTGTAGATGTTGAGTTTCCATTGCTGGATGAGCTATCATCTTGCTGGAGTATTTCCAAGGTTCAATCTTTTCCTATTTTGCTCACTGTGTATTCGTCTATCAAGCAAGGAAGGTCTTTCTAGTGTTTTATATATGTAATGTAAGTTGTTTGGGAGCCTTTGTGGTGCATACCAATCATTGTATGAATTGTCATGGAGATAAAATATCCTACAGCATGTTAGTCTTCTGACTATTTGACAAAATCTCCAAACAACAATACATTAAAAACAGTCAGGAAATTATCAGCATAACAGAGGGAGGAATTATTTTAAGAGGCAAAGGAAATTTCAGATTCTAGAAGTATTGGCTGGGTTTGTTCGCAAAGATTATCTCTGTCAGAAAAAGTAGACTGAATTCTCATTCCATCAGAGGATCAATTCATGAAATCTGAATCTTGGCATTGATATCATTCATATGGTATCAACCGTCAAGAATTAAATGTCATAGCAGGCTGGCTTGAGAACCGAATTGCCCAAGTATATACTATCTAGTAGTCCAGATTGCTGTGTGTTGCCAACTCGTGTTTTGTTGATAAGCAGATATATATATATATATGCTGAGGCCTTGTCGAAAGAGTGCTGTTTTGAGTGTGTATACTACTACAGAAATTTGATATGGGGTTGAGTGAAGTGTTGTTGTTGTTTGTGAGGGTATAGTGCAGTGAGATAGTTGACCATTGTCAGTTGTACATTCATCTATCATTGTATGCTGCCATTCCCTGTATGGTGCCATAAGTCTTGATGATTGTAGTGGTTAGACCTGATTCCATTATTGGGTCGGAATATGAAGGCAGAGCTGCCCTAGAGAGAGATTGCTACTACATATTATGATCTGTTTGTATAGTGTCAAACTTGAATATATTGTGTGCCACTATAGTTGTATGCTGAGTGAGAGGTCTATGTATTGAGTGAATACTGCTAAATGTCTTAAGTGGTGAGCAGAATTGGCTGCTAGAGTATATCAATGTGTAGTTTATTACTGACTGATTGTAGTTGAACTATCATTATTTCCATATGTCTCGCTGAACAATGGAATTTCTAAGGCGCCTCATAAACCAACACAACAGTGCAACCATTGGTGCCTTAAATCACAATGCTTCTATGGACCATAAACCCAAGCAGGGCAACAGACCCTTCCTAAAGGGGCTCTATATCATTCTTCAGGAAAAACAACCAAGAGATGTGCAGGAGGGGCAGGAAATAGGACACAAGATTTATGGTTTGGGGACAGATTTTAAGCACATGAGGGTCACATGGAAGGTTCTCTTCAAACTTGATGAACTAGATGCCCTCCTTTCCAAAGCCAGTTAGAAGGGAAGAAACTTATTTGGGCTCTAAAACCAGCTATGCTTGCTCTCATACAACATAAGTTCTTGAAGGAACCTTGTGAAAGGGTTAGACTTCCAATTGCGTCTTGTCTCAATAACATCATGAGACTAACCGCCCCTATAGCTCCTTACAATGATGGTGTTATGAGGAGAATTTTCAGACTGATATAGAAACTTTTTGAGACTTGGACAACAGTGCAAGCTCTACCTTTGGGAATAAGCTTGAAATTTTAGGAGGCATGGCCATGACTAGGACTTATGAAATCATGTTTGATCTAGAGTGTGACAATTTGATTCTGCAGATGTTCCAATACTTCTTCAGCATTAGGAAACACCATCCTAACACACTCATAGCACACGTGCAGTCCATTTTGTCATCATGTATGAAAGGTCGTGATGTCTATTGTCGGGAGTTGCAGTCTCGTTTGTTGTCTGTTTGGAGGAGAGAGCAGTTGGTCTCACCTGCTGCTTATGAGCTAGCCAAGAGGTTGGTTGGGCAGAACATTGGGTTGTTCAAGAGGCAATTGACCAGGGAATGTTGATTTGAGATAGCATCGAATGTGATCTAGCCATGAAAATTGGAGGAGAGGCTAAAGCACATAAGATCTCCAAGACCCAGAAATCGTTTGGAGAAATTCCACTCGAATAAGGAGTTACTAAAATAATTAATATTTTTAATAGGTTCCTAAGTCTAAACTTAGGAAAATAAAAATATTAATGTGTATTAATAAAATATGGGTGAAAAAGTTCTAAGTGACGAGGATCAAATTAGTTCTAATCTTAGCCATTGATTAGGGACTTAATCTCGGTTGGTTATTCGTCAACAGGAAAAGTATAAGAGGAGGCTTGAGGGCTAGTTGGAGATACACCAAGTGATCAAAGAATTCAATTTTCTATGGCGAGGTTTGCTAAGAAATCGAGTTAGCGATCAGAGTTGCAGTGAGGGGCAGTTCAGCAAGGGATTTTCATCTGAGGCTGAAGAATACATAGCAAAGAGGCAGCGCAGTGTCGGGAGAAACAACGCAAGCCCTAGAAGAGCAGACGTAGAGGCTGAAGAGCTGATGCAGAGGACGCAGAAGGTTGACACATGAGACGCAGAAGCCGTAGAGGCTAACGCTGGGCCCCAGAGGCAGGGTTGGGGAGATATTGTGGGGCAGACTAAGAGCACAACAGATTCTAAGCCGGGAGAGGGTGACGCAGTCCCAGAGCAGTGCTTGGAGCGGCTTTCGCTGTCCAACATAGGGAACAGCCGGAGTCACTGTGGGCTTTGATCATCCGGTTGATGACTTGCCAGAATATCTGTCTCCAGATAGAAGTACTACTACCAAAGATATTCTCTGTTGGGTAAGCCATTTCTGACACCCTAGTTGTATTCATGAATCTGCTTCATAATACAAACCCTCTATATGTTGCATCGGTTTTCCCAAATTGGGTTTTCCCGGGAACGATTGTCCAAAAACAATGGTGTCCCTTGTGTTATTGTCCCTGTTTATTTCAGTGCATGATTATTTGTGAAGGTTGCAATAGTGTTTACTTCGATGTTTATGCAATTAAATAACTTGTTAATGTAAAGAACAAATAAGAGATTGTAAACTAGTAATTGCAATGGGGGTTTCTGATGTGTTAGATTCAAGGATTTTCACATGGAATCAGAGCAATTGCAGATCATAGGAGACTGAAGACACTAGCTGAGAAATCTGAGAATTTGCAACAGAGAAGAAGTTGTCCCGCGAGACAACGTTGTTCCAGAGCCAGAGAGGCAGGAGGAGTGACGCAGTACAGAGAGTGTGACGCGGAGGCTCACGCAGTGCCCGCATTAGCACTTTGAGCCAGGAGAAGGGCCAGTGTAGAGGTAGAGTAGGGCAGATCAAGCTCACGCAGAGCCAAGTCATCTTTTTGAGCTTGGAAGGATTGAAGCAGTTGGCCGGGAGGAGCAGATTTAGCCCACGAATAGATTGCGCAGAGCTTGAAGGGCTCAAATTCTTCGAGTTGTCAGGGCTAAGGGAGCTGTGCAAATTTTGATTTGTGGAGCTGGTGGGACATTATTTATGTCGAAGTAGATCAGTCCCTAAGGAGGTTGAACCAAGTTAGAGGGAAGCACTACCTCGACAGATTTCTAGCTAAGAAATCTAGATCCAGGTTGCAGCGGCAAAGGAGGATTGAAGAGGAGTGATTCGACATTTGGCCAAAGGATCTCCGAGGGAGAAATCAAGACTCAGAAAGAGTCTAGAGAAGAGGAGCAGAGATGGCAGTGAACGGGTTGAGGGATCAGGAGAGATTAGACTGTTGATTTCGGGTAGCATCGGATGTGCTCTAGCCACGAAATTTGGTGGAGAGTTTGGGGCATATGAGATCTCCAATACCCAGAAAGGGTTTGGGCAGATTCTAAATAGTTCAGGAGATATTAAAATAATTAATATTTTTAATGGAGTCCCTAAGTCTAAACTTAGGAAAAATAAAATATTAATGTGTATTAATATGAAACTATGTTAGAATGGTCCAAACGACATGGATCAAGTCAGATCTAATCTTGGCCATTGATAAGGAATTTAGTCGCGACCGTTGATATGTCAATGAGAAAAGTATAAGAGGAGGCTTGAGGGTCACTTGGAGAATACACCAGAGCAATCAATGATTCTATTCTCTAGAGCGAGGTTTGCTAAGAGAGATAAAATTAGTGATCGGAGTTGCAGCTGAGGGGCATTGAGTACAGAGAGACAGAGAGGTAGAGATATTGTCGAGAGAGCAGCGCAATAGCCAGGGAGAGTGACGCAGTAGCAGCCAGAGCTCACACAGGGCCACGCAGAGGTAGCCATGAGCTGCGCAGAGCTTCTGGGAGGCCAGTGTTGCTAACGCAGAGGGCCAGAAAGCTAACGCAGGGCCAGCGTTGGGCAGAGAAGGGTTGACGTAGTCCAAGAAGGCTGACGTCAAGGTTTATCTAGGGTTTCAGCCGAGAAATTTGTCTCAAACTGAGAGGTATTACTGCCAAGGAAATTCTCTGTTCGGTAGTCCAGTTTCGGCACCCTGATTGTTCTCTGATATTGCTTAATAAGAAAACCCTCAAATAGCTGCACTGGTTTTCCCACATCGGGTTTTTCCGGGAACATTGGTCCAAAAATAACGGTGTCATTTGGTGTGATTGTTTCTGTTTCCTTCAGTTGTTGATCTATAATATGTTGAGCATGCACTAGTGTTTATTTTCAGTATTTACATTATCAATAACTTGTTAAGAAATGGAACAAGTAGGTAGGAATAAATCAGATAAAGTGCATGGAGGGTTTCTAAATAAGCAGACTTAGAAACTTCAACATGCTATCAGAGCGAGGTTGCAGATCACAGGAGGACTGAGGACATCAGCCGAGCGGAGCAATAGCAGCAGAAAACAACTGTCCCGAGGTGACAGAAGTTGTTTCTAGCAGAACAGCGACAAGGGAAGGGTGACACAATCCCTGCGTCATCAAGGGTGAGCCAAGAAGAGACAGCGCAAAGGCTAAGGAAGGCAAAGGGAGCCTCACGCAGAGCCACGTAGAAGCTAGGAGGGCAGACGCAATTGGCTGAGGCAGCTGGGTTGCTAGTGTCGGGATTGCGTAAAGCCTAGGAGATCTCACCTTCAGGTTGTTGGGGTTTAGAAGGCTATGGGAATATTGCAGAGTGGAGCTAGTGAGGTATTGTAGTCAGAACCGTACCTGACAGGGCAAGGCCAAGGGGAGGGAGTTGCCATCGAGGGTTTCTAGCCGAGAAACCCGGATCAATGGTGTGGTTGCACAGACGTTAAGAGTAGGGGGCATCTCGACATCGGTAGGAGGGAAATCAAGACTCAAAGGGAGTCAGATCGAGAACTTCCAAGAGAGAAGTAGAAGAGCATTATGGCACTACACGGAGTAAGAGACCAGGATAGACTGGACAGAGCATCGAACTTCGCTGTCTGGAAGGCCAATATCTTATCCATACTTGACAGAAATTGTGTCAAGAACTTCGCCTTGAAGGTTATAGCTATGCCAGTCGACCCCAATGACAACGGCAAGTACGAGGAGACAATGGTGAGGGCCAAGAGCATCATCCTTGGCTGGATCAAGGACCATGTAGTACCACACATTGCCGAGAAGGAAACAGCATATGAGATGTGGGAGGCCCTCAAGAAATTGTACCACATACTTTTGTGCAGACAAGAATGTTAATAGGGAATCAGTTGAGGTCGTATCAGGTGAAGAAGGGAGAACCGATTGACATCTTTTTCGAAGGACTGAACGAGATCCGAGATTAGTTGACTGCTATAGAAGCCATGCCGAATCAGGAATTGATGGTGAGAACGGCCCTGAATGTAGTCTCAGAACACTGGGAGGTATTTGTCCAGAGTATAGTGGGCAGAGGGACACTTCCACCTTGGGATGAGATGTGGGCTGCTCTTCGCCAAGAAGAGATCAAACGGCAGTCGAAAACGGGTAGCAACAGCAAGGGGATCAAAGTCAAGCAGGAGGAGGAAGATGTTGCTCTAGCATCTGAGGGAAAGCAGGAAAAGCGGAAGAAGAAGGATCTCTCCAAGATCAAGTGATTACACTGTGGGTAGTTGGGTCATTATGTGACCCAATGTCCAAGGAAGAAGAGTAAGGGAGAGTCTTCCGAGACTAAGGCAGCGCCAAAAAGGACAGAGAAGGAAGTTTTGACAGACAATGACTGTGCCATGAGTGCACACACACCACTTGAGTGGAAGTAGGGAGACATCGAGCTATAGTCTGGCGGACTACAGGCGTAGTCAGGTGGACTACAGGTGATGAGGGGCAAGATCCTCGAGGTACCCAGCCTCTTGGATTAGACCTTGCTACGGGAGCCCCGAAGAGGAGTAGTAGGACTGGCTAAGTCAGGTAGAGACGAATGCGGATGGAGTGGCAGAGACAGCTCCAGTGCAGGAGTCCCGAGACAGCGTGAGGCTAGTTGGCTGTAGCAATGCGAGAGGCACAGGAGTGTTGCACTAGTGCAGGATGGCACACAGAGGTGTGCAACGGTGCAAGATGCAGGGAGTTGTTGTAGCAACGTAGAGGTCAGGGAGGGAGCACTTGTCAGCGGCAAAGGGAGCTTCAGTTACTTACTTCTCAGTAACTAAGTTGCAGTGCAGCAGTGGGTAGCACGATGCAACATGATGAGAGGAGGTGCAGTGCAGATGCAGTGCGGGAGAAATGACCAGCAACAGCATGGATGCAGAGGGAGCTATCATACAAATGCAATAGTGGCAGTGGCAGAACCATGGGCAACAATACAGGATACACCAATGCAGAGGATGGTGGGCAGCAGGCCTAGCATCAGCGCAGGAACTGATGCTGAATGATCAGAGTAATACTCAGTGAGGAGTATCGCTAGAACACAATCCTCGCTAAGAGGGAGTGTTGATTTGGGGTAGCATCGGATGTGCTCTAGGCACGAAATTTGGTGGAGAGGTTGGGGCACATGAGATCTCTAATACCCAGAAAGGGTTTGGGTAGATTCTAAACAGTTCAAGAGATATTAAAATAATTAATATCTTTAATGGAGTCCCTAAGTCTAAACTTAGGGAAAATAAAATATTAATGTGTATTAATATAAAACTTTGTTAGAATGGTCCAAAAGACATGGATCAAGCCAGATCTAATCTTAGCCATTGATTAGGGACTTAATCTCGACCGTTCATATGTCAACGAGAAAAGTATAAGAGGTGGCTTGAGGGTCACTTGGAGAATACACTAGAGTGATCAGTCATTCTATTCTCTAGAGCGAGGTTTGCTAAGAGAGATAGAATCAGTGACCCAGTTGCAGCTGAGGGGAATTGAGTACAGAGGTAGAGATATTGTCGGGAGAGCCGCGCAGTAGCCGGGGAGAGTGACGCAGTAGCAACCAGAGCTCACACAGGGCCATGCAGAGGTAGCGAGGAGTTGCGCAGAGCTTCTAAGAGGCCAGCGTTGCTGACGCAGAGCGCCAGAAAGCTGACACATGGCCGCCTAAGGCTAACGCAGACCCATCTGGGGTGACGCAGGGCCAGCGCTGGGCAGAGGGGCTGACACAGTCCAAGAAGGCTGACGTTAGGGTTTATCTGGGGTTTTAGCTGGGAAATTTGTCTCAAATTGAGAAGTATTACTGCCAAGGAAATTTTCTGATGGGTAGGCCAGTTTTAGCACCCAGATTGTACTCTGATATTGCTTAATAAGAAAACCCTTAGATAGCTGCACTGGTTTTCCCACATTGGGTTTTTCCAAGGACATTGGTCCAAAAATAACAGAATCATTTGGTGTGATTGTTTTTGCTTCCTTCTGTTGTTGATCTGTAATATGTTGAGCATGCACTAGTGTTTACTTTCAGTATTTACATTGTAAATAACTTGTTAAGTAACAGAGCAAGTAGATAGGAATAAATCAGATAAAGTGCATGGAGGGTTTCTAACTAAGTAGACTTAGAAACTTAAACATGGATAGCCAGGATCCTGGCAATCCTGGATAAACATTGCATCAAGGACTATGCCTTGAAAGTAGTAGTTGTCCCAGTGGACGCTAATGCAATTGAGAAGTATGAAGATGCCCAGGCGAAGGCGAAATGCATGATACTAGACGGGGTCAAGGATCATGTCATACCTCATATTGCTGAGAAGAAAACAACAAAGGAGATGTGGGACTCCTTGACCACCTTATACCAAGGATCTTCCGTGCAACAGACGATGTTACTGGAGAATCAGCTAAGGTCATATCAAATGTAGAAAAGAGAGGAGATAGACCACTTCCTTCTCCGATTGCAGGGGATTCGCGATCAGCTTACTTCTGTAGGTCTAGTCCAAATCTCGAGTTCTTTACCAGGACTGCCTTGAATGCAGTATCCAAGGACTGGGAGATGTTTGTCCAAAGCATTTTGGGTAGAGCAACTCTCCCCAGTTGGGAGGAGATGTGGGCAGATCTTCGACACGAAGAGCTCAAGAGATTGACCAAGGCGGGGAGTAGTGGTAAGGGAGTTTGAATCAAGAAGGAGGAGGAGGAGGATGCAGCTCCCGCATCAGCAGGACAGCAGGGGCTACAGGAGAGGAAGAAGAAAGGTATCTCCAACGTCAAGTGCTTCAACTGTGGGAGCTCGGACATTATGCCTCTCAGTGCCCTAGGAAGAAAGGCAAGGGAGAAGCTTCTAACTATAAGGCTGCTCCAGCAAAGGCGAAGAAGGATGTCGAGACTGCTGATGATTGTGCCATGAGTGCTCATGTGGCTCTAGAGAAGAGG
>APFE031598413.1:322996-352137 GCA_000404065.3 Pinus taeda
GTTTGGAGAAATTCCACCCGAATGAGGAGTTATTAAAATAATATTTTTAATGGGTTCCTTAGTCTAAACTTAAAAAATAAAAATATTAATGTGTATCAATAAAATATGGGTGAGAAAGTTCTAACTGGCGAGGATCAAGCTAGTTCTACTCTTAGCCGTTGATTAAGGACTTAATCTTGGTTGTTGATTCGTCAGCAGGAAAAGTATAAGATGAGGTTTGAGAGTCAGTAGGAGATACGCCAAGTGATAAAAGAATTTGATTTTTTTGGGGCGAGGTTTGCTGAGGAAATCGAGTTAGTGATCAGAGTTGCAGTGAGGGGCAATTCAGCGAGGGATTTTCATCTGAGGCTGAAGAATACAAAGCAAAGAGGCAGCATAGTGCTGGAAGAGACAGCGCAGGCCCTAGAAGGGTTGACGCAGAGGACACATAAGGTTGACGCGGGTGACGCAGAAGCTGTAGAGGCTGACACTAGGCCCCAAAGGCAGCGCTGGGGAGATTCTGTGGGGCAGAGTAAGAGCAAATTAGCAAATTCTATGCCAGGAGAGGGTGACGCAACTCCTGGAGGAGTGATGCAGTGCCAGAGCAGTACTTGGAGCAACTTTCGCTATCCAGCATAGGGAACAACTGGAGTCACTATGGGCTTTGATTATCCAGTTGTTGATTTGCCAAAATACCTGTCTATAGATAGAGGTGCTACTGTCGAGAATATTCTCTGTTTGGTGAGCCATTTTTGGCACCCTAGTTATATTCATGAAATCTGCTTAATAATACAAACCCTCTATATGTTGCACTAATTTTCCCGAATTGAGTTTTTCCGGGGAAAATTGTCCAAAAATAACGGTGTCCCTTGTGTTATTGTCTCTGTTTGTTTAGTGCATGATCTATATATTTGTGAAGGTTGCAATAGTGTTTACTTCGATGTTTCTGCAACTAAATAACTTGTTAATGTAAAGAACCAGTAGAAGATTGTAAACCAGTAATTCCAGTAGGGGTTTCTGATGTGTTAGATTCGGGGATTTTCACACGGAGCAGCGCAGTAAGACCATAGTGAGCTGAAGTCCCTAAGTAGCTGAGGAACAACATTGGGCAGATTGAGCGTTGTTTACAAGTGGAGGTGTGAACAACTCGACAGGAGCCTCGATGTGTTGATGCCTTGATGGGCGAACGATCAACAAGTGAGCAGATTGGATAGTCGAGGTTTAGTGGTAAGATGGACTTAGAGCATTGATAGAGGCAGGAGCTGCAAATCAAGAGCCGAAGGACCTGGAAGGTACAAGGTATGACCAAGAGGCACTGAGAGAGCATGCGACAACCAAATAGTCATAGTATCTTGTTGAGGGTAGATTGGTTGTTGATGGTCTGACACCAAGCCCCAATTTTTATTCTCGTA
The DNA here is from genome assembly GCA_000404065.3 of Pinus taeda. Taxonomy (NCBI): domain Eukaryota; kingdom Viridiplantae; phylum Streptophyta; class Pinopsida; order Pinales; family Pinaceae; genus Pinus; species Pinus taeda. Next base: position 324,388 of record APFE031598413.1, read on the forward strand.
GTAGTGGATGTATGAGGGCCATTATCCCTAATACAAGAGCCCTAGACTGTTGTATAATATGTTGTTTAATAATACAAAGTTGGGATGAAAATTGTAAAAAGTTGTCCATATTTTGTGCATATGTGATTTAATGTTGTTTATATTCCATTGTGCAAAGTAGTTCTGTTGACATACTTGGTTTGGTAGTGTCAAAGATTTTAAGATTCTATACTAGACCCAAGGTCATGGAAATTCAACATACAGTCCTTGAGGCTAGTCCAGCAAAATCCATAAATGATTTGGGCTTAATTGCAACCTCCCAGAATTACAAAAATTTGGTGCTTCTCCTCCAACTGCTGGCCCAACACCCAATTCAAAAATCTCTACTAAATCACTGCTCCAGAACTCCTCCATTGGGTTGGAAATCCTGGCAATATTTCTCCCGGAAGAGAGGTGAGTGTCCAACCTTCAAATCCCGCTAGCTCTATGTGATTTTATTGCTACAAGTTGAGCCTGGAAGCCTCCTTATCTGTTGCAGCAAGCTCCATCTTATTATGAGGAGGTCATTTGTTCGATTGAAAAGTAGTGAATTGAAGGTGACCCGGATAAAATTGAAATTGATAAGAATCAGGTTGACGCTCACATGGTTAATCCACCAATCATAGAAGATCAAGTTATAACTCATAACACCTATGAGATTGATCCATCATTCTTGACAGATCAGATGCAGAATGAAGAGAGACATGTCATGCATATCTTACATACTTCATCTGAGAGTTTTGAAGCAGAATGTTCCACATCATCAGTGATACAGCGTGCAACAAGAAAAAGCGCAAGAGAAAGAGAATGAGAAAGCGATTTGATGCATTAGATGACCGCGAGCAACTTGACTTTCGGATAGGAAAATGTCCTACCATATGCAGGATTTGACATGGCACATCCTAGAAACAGCCAACAGACTTGCTTGAAAGCAGGCAAATGCTCAGTATGCACTATATTGAACGCATCTAATGCCATGGAGCATCTTTGTATTGTATTTCTAACCTTATGCCATGTTATTTCAGTATTTCCTTTTGTAGTTAGATTTGTGTTTTTCATGTTATTAGATCAGTTAATAAATGAAGAGCTTATATCTTTCCGGTGTTTAACGTTACATGAAGATTTTTGGATGGGCGGTATTTATGTTATGTTGTGTGTTGTGTGGATGCAGATTCTGGATTCTCACATTCCTCCAGTGCAACAAAATGTCCCCAGGTAGAACCAGATGTTGACCACTACGTGTCAACGACCCATAGTAGTACACCTCATTTTTTTCGCAAAAGGGATAGTGCTTGATCGATGTGTTTGTGTCGTCCAGCTATCATCATCAACTTGATCATCATCTTATAATGTAAACCCAGTCTGTCTGTGTATAATGTAAATAATCTCAGCAGATCCGTGTTGTGTATGTAATTACCTAGGTAAACCTACTTTTTTGGTGACGATCTACATTGCGAGAGGTTTTTTGTCTCACTGATCCATTTTTAGATGGTCGGCAAAGTTTTCCTTCAGCCTTACCCCAAAGCCGGAATGGATTCTGTCACTAGGATCTTAGGGGAGTCCTAGTGTTCTAGATCAAATCTATATAAAAGTGATTTGGAAATAATCCTAACTATTTGGTTAGATTATTTTATTACAAATTGTTTGATTTGCTAGATTATATTTTGTGTCGTAGAACTAGGTAGTCTGTGAGGGTCTTTTGCAAATGGGTCTTCCACCTTGATATGTAAAAATGTAAAAATCATAATCTAAAGTGTCTTGAGGGTTAGAAAAATAATTTATCCCCTTATAGGTTAATTAATTAAATTTTCTGGCCAAAATTAATTAAAATTCTAAGCCAGAAATTTAATTAATTCTAGGTCGTAGCTAAATTTAAATTCTCCAAAGGAAAAATTCGTTGGTCCTTAAAAATTAAATTTTAAGAGGTCCATGGACCAAGGTAAATTGATTATTTTGCTAAATTTTAAGCCATTGGCACTGAGGTTAAGTGAAAGTCAAAATTTTGAGAAAATTAATTCAAAAATTTAATTTTTAAATTAATTAAAATGCATTTAATTGAAAAATTCGAATTTCCTCAATAATTTAAAATATCGACAGATGAGATTAAAAGAAATTTTGATCCTCATCAACAGTCGAGATTGCTTTGACGATGATCACTCGAATTAGCTGTTGGAGAATTTATCTTTAAATAGGAGGTCGTTTGTCAATCAAATCATCCAATCTCTAGATCATGTACTAAGCTCTCAAGCTCTCTTGTATACTTTTTTGAATAAATGCAAAAGTCTTTGGGGTTTCAACGTGTTGTAGTGTTCCTCTTCATGAATTTAAGATAACATTGTTTTAATTTCTGCTTAATATTATGTGAAAACTGTCAATCGATAGCTCTCTTAGAATAATCTGAATACAAGTACCTTATTCAGTTTGTTGGATCTAGGGTAACATTTTTAATTTTCATTGAAATAGCAGGTATCTCTATTTTTTCATAATTTTATTGTTGTTTTATTTCTCTACTTGATTTGATGGTTGATCTAGTGTTTGCAGAAAATCTCTCAGGTTCTCATTGAGCGTTTGGGGATAGTCTTTGGTTGAACCAGCCAACTATCAACACATTTTCTGAAGAGCCTATTTCATATAAGCCTCACGATTTATCTAACAATAATCTTTTTTTCTGCAAGGTGTTTTTGGGGTATATCTCTCTAAACTTTCAAAATCTTTTAAATATTTTGTGGAAATCTTAATAGATCTAGCTATTAAGAGCCTTAGATTATCAGAACATGAGCGAGTTGGACTCATATTCCTTAGATCTGATAGATCCGTAAATTATTTGTATAGATCTATAAATTATTTGTATACATTTGTTATTTACTTGTGTAGATCTGAAATTTTATAACATAATTTTGAATTTTAACACTTGGGTTTTGGGATTTTCTCTTTTCACTTGTGCATGAATAGATCTGACAAATCAGCAAAGAAAATATTCAGATCTGAGCTAGATCTAGACCCAGGAGGGCAAGATCTGAACTCAAAGATTGTTTGCAGGAATAGATCTGGGAAATCAACCAAGTAAGTCTCCAGATCTGAGAATTTTTCAAGCAGATTTGGGGGTTTGAGACAGATCTAGGCCCTGGAGGGCAATATTTTGTCCCAAATTTGTTTGAAGGGCTAGCGATTAAAGAGTTTCAATAAATCTGAATATCTGAAGCAAAATAATTTTTTCAGAACAAGGGTTCAAGTTTTGGGGCTCCTAAGCCCAGATCTGCCTTCTCCTAACCCAACGCTAGTTCTATTAGGCCTAGTGTTAGCTATCGTTGGCCCTAGATCCCCTCTGCTCCATTTCTGATTTGAATATTTGATTTTCTGAAGCTAATCATTAGTGGATTTTTGCAGAAAATTTGGTAAAAAATTGTGTTTCAGGCATTGAATTTTTTTAGCAACTTCAGCAAGTGATCTTCAAAGCCTAGGGCCTAAGGGTTTGATCTTTAAACCATCTTTTTCCTTACTGTTTGCTACAATAGTCATATACCTTTCTAGTAGTAGTGAAAAACACATCTAAGTGGTTTGAAATTAACTAAAAAAAATTGCTAAATATATTAATAAGTCATTTATGTTTGATGTGTATCAAAAATTTGGCCTAGATCTACATTTTGGGTGACTGTTATCTCTGAATAATTCTATTTCTGAAGTCTAAAATATAACAGTGACAAAATTTAATGTGGGTTTGCCTAAAATCAGTTCCTAAGTTGTCTAATAGATTAAGGAATTAATTTCTTGAGTTGGGCATTCATCATTAGGCTTATTCCATGTTTTAATTGCCGGTTGTAATAAGTATATCAAATCTGATATAATTCTGGAAATCACATTATAACAGGCTGAAAAAAATAAAAAATTTATATATATATATATATATATTTATATATTTATAATTCATGTAAGCAAGCTTGGAAAAAATTTCGGTAATTTTTTTGCATAAAGATATCATTGATAGCTTATTGTTTTCATTGTCATATTGTTGTTGTCATAAAGTTTTTCTCGCTGCTGTCCTAAAAACTAATTTTTGAAAATTAAGTACTCTGTTAAGGAATTGTGATAAAATACATATCTTTTGTTTCATAAACAGAGTATTTTTTGAGCATTTGTTGAGATTGATTGCAAAGAAGTTTTTGTTCTCTTTGAGCTATAATTGTATCAAAAAAGATTTGAAATAAACTTGTCTTTTAACTGTAATATTTTAAGGGGTTTATTTTTAAGTGTTCACCCAATAAAGCGAACATTTTATTTTGGTGATTAAGGACTTTTGCGACACAAGTGTTTCTAATCCTCAGGTCTAACTTCTTCTCATCATCTGGTGCATTTGCATATAAGTTAGTTTTGCATAAATGAAATTTATTTCCAAGCATAAGCTTGGATGATAGAGAGATAGGTATCCATCCATCTTTGCTTGAGTAGCCTACTTTTAATAGTACTTAAAATGGTGACCTTGCAGTCGTCAGAGCCACAACTCTCTGCAACGCTAGAGGCACCAAGTATGTTAGATTTTTAGGAGAGGTATCGTTAATCACACCTTAGTGTGCTTTACCTTATCTTCTTTCTACCAATTACTACAAAATCAGACTCAATATATAAGGGATCGAAGGGTTAAAACTTAGATAGGAATTTAACTAGAATTAACCAAAATTCTTGTATCTCACATTAGTTTTAGGGTCTGCATTTCATATAAGATAGTCATTCATCTAAGCAATAGTTGCTAATCGATTACTTGGTCTTCATTTCCCTAGCAAGATCGTTGACTCAATCATTCAAAATCTAATCAAACCCTGTAAGTCTTGCTAAATCTTAATCAAGTACTTGATCGCTTCACTGTGTCTCCCGAACTAGTTGGTTCCCAACTAGTTCTTCTTCATTCCATTTTTCCATAAGGTCTACCCCCCTTAACCTGTTGTAGGGAGACAGCGTAAATGGAAAGATTGGGGATCAAGGTGACAACCCCTGATCTGAACCATTTTCGCAGTGCCTAGACATTCTGTGCGACAACATTTTTTTACACCGTTTCCGAAGATATTTTATTCTTGATGTTTCAACAACTTTTCATTTCTCTTCTTTTCATTTGGGCTAGCAACGACAACATTTTTTGGCGTCGTTGCCGAGGACCGATTTATTGGGCCTTGGCTCTTCGACATTCATCTTTCATCTTTCTCATCTCTCATTCGAGCCCGCAAAGTCAACACTCCTTGGCATTGCCACCAAGGACAGAGTTTTTTATGTCCTTGGTTTCTTCGACATCGTTTTAATGATCTCATCCTTCCCGCCATTCATTAGCCTGTCAAGCGGCACAACATTTCCTGGCGTCATTTGATCTTTTCATCGCCCTATCTTTCGTCATCTCATTAATTGTTTCATCTGCACTTTTAGCAATTGGACATTTCGGTTCCTTTCTTGTTTGGGTGGCGACTCCACTTCTTCCATTTATTATTTCTCAGACAAGAAGCCCTCCCTTATATCTAGTTGTTTGTTGCCTTTTGAATCCTAGAGTTAGATTCATGTTTAAGTGGCGACTCCACTTCTTTCATTTCTTACAAGAATTTCTACTAGAAGCTCTCTTCTAGTGGATCTCTTGATTTTCTTGAGAAGAGGTCTCTCTCTAGCATCCATTTGGTCGCTCATTATTCCTACAGGCAAGTCATCATGGATGATTCATTTACCCCGTGTCATTTTACTGATGTTCTCCATGATATTCTGGAAGTGTCCATTCATAAATTGTCTTTGTTCTTGGGTGGTGATTCAGTGATTGTAAGAAAGCATCTATGCAGGTTTACTCATACAATACTCAGATATTGTAGTTCTCTCCAGTATGATCATGAAGATGTCAAAATGCGTCTATTTGCCTTTTCTTTAAAGGGTGATGCTTTGAATTGGTTGAATAAGAAGATTCTTTCGCTTCTGTACAACACATCGTCAATGCTTTTACAGATAGATATGGTTATCAAGGCAGCTCGCCTTGTGCCCCTAAAATTATGCAACAAAATGAAAGTGATCTTGTGAAGGATCCAGCTGTCAATGAAAGATTTCAAGACAATTCTCCATAGCAAAATGTGCCATCCACTTGTATTGTTGCAAGTCAAATCCATGATAGTGTAAAAACAGAGACAAGTTGTCAAATCAGTGTCGACAATGAAAGGCAAAATGATAAGCAAATTATAGAACTAAAGCAATTGGTTAAAGAGATGTAGTTCAGTCAAACGCAGCTGGTAAAAAATATAGAGCTTAATCAAGAGAAATTTGTGACTGATTACGTCAAGGATATGAAAACTTTATACACTCAACTGGAAAAACGTGATGAGGAGATGGAAATCATGAAAATTAAACACTCCGATCATGTAACCAACGTAGTAGAAAAGTGTGTTCAGAATATGGAGGATATGAGGACCGACATGCAGAAGGAAATGGAAACCATGAAAGTTAATCATGGGAGAGAAAATAATTCTATGCAAAGCAAGTTATTAACTATGGATGAATAAATGACCATCATGAGATTCAATTATAATAATCAATTAGCTACCATGCAAGCAAATCATAAGAAAGAGATAAACTATATGCAAAACTGTTTCATGGGCATGAAAGCAAAGAATGAAAAAGTAATAAAAGATGTGAAAGCTAGTCAAATATGTCTTTAGAATAAGTTATTGACCATGGAGGAAAACCATGCCAAGGAAGTCAATGTTATGAAGGTTGAACACTCTAACCAAATGGATGTCGTAACAATACAGGTACCGAAATTTCAACATCAGTCAGAGGATGAAAGAAACAAGAAGACGTCAACAGATCAGAAACCTCCTTATTTGTTGTAGCGAGCTCCATCTTATTATGAGGAGGTCACTTGTTCCATTGAAAAGTGGTTAATTGAAGGTGACCCAAATAAAATTGAAATTGATAAGAATCAGGTTGACGCTCACATGGTTAATTCACCAATCATAGAAAATCAAGTTATAACTCATGACACCTATGAGACTGATCCGTCATTCTTGACAGAGCAGATGCAGAATGAAGAGAGACATGTCATGCATATCTTACATACTTCATCTGAGAGTTTTGACGTAGAATGTTCCACATCATCATTGATACAACCTGCCAAAAAGAAAATGTGCAAAAGAAAGAGAATGAGAAAGCGATTTGATGCATCAGATGGTCGTGAACAGCTTGATTTTCAGATAGGAAAAAGTCCTACGGTATGTAGGATTGGACATGGCACATCCAAGAAACAGTCGACAGATTTGCCTAAAAGCAAGCAAATGCTCAGTATGCACTATATTGAATGCATCTGATGCCATGGTGCATCTTTGTATTGTATTTCTAACCTTATGCCCTGTTATTTCAGTATTTCATTTTGTAGTTAGATTTGTGTTTTTCATGTTATTAGATTAGTTAATAAATGAAGAGATTATATCTTTCCTGTGCTTAACGTTACATGATGATTTTTGAATGGACGCTATTTATTGTATGTTGTGTGTTGCATGGATGCAGATTCTAAATTCTCACTTTCCTCTAGTGCAGCAGCATGTCCCCAAGTAGAGCCAAATGTTGACCACTACATGTCAACGACCCATAGCAGTACACCCTGTTTTTTTTGCAAAAGGGATAGTGCCTGATCAATGTGTTCGTTTTGTCCAACTATCATCTTGAACTTGATCATCATCTTATAATGTAAACCCAGTCTGCATGTGTATAATGTGAATAATCTCAGCAGATTCGTGTCGTGTATATAATGACCTAGATAAACCTACTTCTCTGGTGACGACCTACATTCCAGGAGGTTTTCTGCCTCACCGATCCATTCTCGGATGGTTGGCAGAATTTTCCTTCAGCCTTACCCCAAAGCCGGAATGGATTTTGTCACTGGGATCTTAGGGGAGTCCTAATGTTCTAGATCGAGTCTATGTAAAAGTGATTCGAGAATAATCATAACTATTTGGTTAGGTTTCTTTATTACAAATTGCTTGATCTACTAGATTATATTTTGTGTCACAGAACTAGGTAGTCTATGAGGATCTTTTGCAAATGGGTCTTCTCCGTTGAAATGTAAAAATGTAAAAATCATGATGTAAAGTGACTTGAGGGTTAGCAAAATAATTTATCCCCTTATAGATTAATTAATTAAATTTTCTAGCCAAAATTAATTAAACTCCTAAGCCATAAATTTATTTAATTCTAGGTGCTAGGTAAATTTAAATTCTCCGAAGGCAAAATTCGTTGGTCCTTAAAAATTAAATTTTAAGAGGTCTATGGACTAAGGTAAATTGATTATTTTGCTAAATTTTAAGCCTTTGGTCCTTGGGGTTAAGTCAAAGTCAAAGGAAATTAATTCAAAATTTTAATTTTTGAATTAATTAATATGCATTTAATCGAAAAATTCGAATTTCCTCAATATTTTAAAATTTCGACGGACAAGATTAAAAGAAATTTTGATCCTCATCAACGATTGAGATTGCTTTGACGAAGATCACTCAAACTAACCGTTGGAGGATTTATCTTTAAATAAGAGGTCGTTTGTCAATCAAATCATCTGATCTCTGAATCGTGTATTAAGCTCTCAAGCTCTCTTGTATACTTTTTTGAATTAATGCAAAAGTCTTTGAGGTTTCAACGTGCTGTCGTGCTCCTCCTCATGAATTTATGGTAACATTGTTTTAATTTCTGCTTAATATTATGTGAAAACTGTCAATCAATAGCTCTCCTAGAATAATCTGAATACAGGTATCTTATTCAGTTTGTTAGATCTAGGGTAACATTTTTAATTTTGATTGAAGTAGCAGGTATCTCTATTTCTTCATAATTTTATTGTTGTTCTATTTCTTTACTTGATTTGATGGTTGATCTAGTGCTTGCAAAAAATCTCTCAAGTTCTCATTGAGCGTTTAGGGATAGTCTTCGGTTGGACCAACAAACTCTCAACACATTTTCTAAAGAGCCTACTTCATATAAGCCTCTGGATTTATCTAACAATAATATTTTTTTTCTGCAAGGTGCTTTTGGGATAGTACCTCTCTAAAATTTCAAAATCTTTTAAATATTTTGTGGAAATTTTGATAGATCTGACTATTAAGAGCCCTAGAAGTTCTGTCATGTTCCTCGGCTCCGGCCAATCTCTGATGGTCTTGATCTTCTCCTCGTGGACCCTCACTCCGTCCACCCCTATGATGTGTCCCAAGTATAACATCTTCGTCACCCCAAACTCACACTTGGAGAGCTTGGCATAAAACTGCTACTCCTCCAAGATGTGCAATATTGTCTCTGTGCTGGAGATGCTCCTCCCAAGTCCTAATGTAAATGAGGATATCATCAAAGAAAACCAACACAAACTTCCTTAAGTGACTGCGGAAAATATGATTCATGCAAGATTGGAATGTAGTTGGGGCGTTGGTTAGCCCAAAGGGCATCACCAAAAACTCAAAGTGCCCATAATGACACCTGAAGGTGGTCTTGGGAATGTCCTGTTCCCTCACGCGAATCTGATGGTACCCAGATCTCAAATCAATCTTTGTGAAGAACTGTGCTCCTCTCATCTGATCCATCAACTCATCGATCCTGGGTATGGGGTACCTGTTCTTCAGTGTCTTCTTGTTCAGGGCCCTATAGTCAAATGCACATCCTCAATGTGTCATCCTTCTTCTTCACCAACACCACGAAAGAAGCAAAAGGACTCATGCTCGACCGAATGTGTCCAAGAGCTAGCAACTCCTAAATGGCTCGCTCAATCTCATCCCAATAGGCCTTGGGATGCCTATAAGGGTTAGTAATCATTGCTTGTATGCCCTGCTCAGGCTCGATGATGTTCTCAAACCCCCGGTACGGTGGCTGCCCCAGCAGAATCTCCCCAAACACTGTGGCATACAGGTCAAGGATGGGTTGTACCTCTGGGTGCACTGTCTGCCCTGTAGTCCCTGCCTCTGATGCACGCAACTCCACTGCCCACTCTACATCTCCCTTCCGAAAGATTACCTCCATTCGATGAGCTGAAACAGTCTGAGGCGGGTATGTCTGTTGTCCCCGTATCTTCTCATGCCTCCCTATCTTCTCATCATCCCACTCCATCTCTAGGGCCTTCCAATTTGTCGTGACCTTCCCAAGAGTGATAAGCCACTGGACACCCAGTATTATGTTGGTGTCCGGAATATTGACTACGAAGAAGTGGTTAGTCAGTGTGTAGGTGCCCATCGTCACAGATAACTCCGGAACATAACGAGAACACACCATGGTCTAATCTCCTGGGACCAAAACTGAAAATCCATCAAAGCTCTCTATCGGTATACCTCTCCGCTCAAACATCTATGCATCAATGAAGTTGTGGGTGGCCCCACTGTCAACCAAAACTGATACTTGCTGGCCACGTACTGTCCCCCATACACGCAGCATCAAATACTTGGGAACTCCTCGCAATGCTGCAAGGGCTCCTTTGGTAGGTGCAAAAGTTGCACAACCTGCTGCTGGTGGTGGAGGCGGCAAAGGACCCTGCACGTCATGACTATCTCCTGCCTCCACATCATCCCCCTCATCCTCTTCCCCGCTGCTCTCAGAGAATACCTCAATAAAATGTGCTTTGCCAGTAGCACATCTATGTCCTGGTACCCACGGCTCCTGACAGGTAAAGCACAACTGCTTCTTCTTCAACTCCCTCCTGGCATCATCATAATTTGTGCCCGTCCTAGATTCCCCTTTGTACGTGTTATCCTCACATCCTTGCCCTTAGGCTGGAAAGCCTGTCTCTGTGGGTAAGGCGTCCGGGTCTTGGGTAAGGCACCCTGTAAGTGCCGAGTCCTGCTGATAGCATCATGGAGTGTGGCTGGTCTAGTGGACCTGACTAGACCCCGAAGTGGCTCTGCTAACCCCTCAACAAACATGTAGATCCTCCGTGTCGTGGATAGATCTGGCACCATCACTGAAATCCTCAAGAAGTCTGCAATGTAGGTCTTTGGGCTCCTTGTCTGTTTGAGCCTTGTCAGCTCAACAAAGTGTTGTTCCGGATCCTTCTGATCAAACCTCTCCATCAAACTCCTAGTGAACTTGGCATACGTTGTCACTGTGGAATGTCCGAGTGTAACCATCCCATGGAACCACCAATCCTGAGCCTCACCATCCAAACGTAATGTCGCCACCTTGATGGCCTTTGCCTCCGACATCTGGTTAAGCTGGAAATAGATGTCCAACTTCTCCACCCAAGACCTTGCTGAACTGTTTGATGAACCGTCAAACGTAGGCAAGTGAAATCTCCTAGTTGTGCGGTGGGTGTCTCCATTGTGATAATGCCGGTGTCCTCTATGATGATCGCGGGGTCTACTATCCCGTTGGAGCTGAACAAAGTCTCTGAATGAGAGAGCATCCCTGAACTCCTGCCCATAGGCATGGTACTCTGCAAAATAGTCGCCTATGTGACTGGGTTTTCCTCCTGCTTGGCTCCAGCTCCCGTGTCTGCTCCTAGGAAAGTGGGCATGGTAGAGCGTGTAGGGGCATGTGAGGCCATCTGCTGAGTAGTATCACGCTGAGTGGCACCCTGCTCTGGAAAATGGTGGGATGTACCCGATCCCTCACCAACTTGGAAAACCTGTGGGTTCTCACGTTGTCTAGCCTCCAATGTCGTGAATCTCTCCCCCATCACCTCAATCTGCCTCGACAGGTCCTGCACTGATTTGAGGAGCATGTCCGTAAATCTCTTACCGTCCTCATCTGCCATCGGATCCTCTTGCTCTGCGTCCACCACGGGCTCCTTCTGTTCTGCATCCACCACAGGCTCCTCCTGTTCTGTGTCCACCACAAGAACACAGTATCCCTCCCCGTAAGTGTTCTCCAACCTACGTCCAGTGTCTCTGTATCTCCTACCTTCTGTAACAGATGTAGGGCTTTTCCCCCGGTGTCATAGATTTCTAGCTCCACAGGCTGAGCCAGATCTATGTTCTGATACCACTGTAATATCTCATTCCAGAGATATTCCCCAAACCCCAGTAAACTCCAACCAAATACGTACAAATGATATAATAATCAGGAAGCTCAAAGTGATGGAAATAACAATGGTGCAACATATAATAATATAAACATGAAATATAAATAGATACTCAAGAAATGCAGAGAGAAATGCTAAGCCATTTTATTATACTGAGTAATAGAATGAGTACAGGAGGTGGTCAAAAAGATGGCACCTCGACTTGCATAAGGCAAGTGAAGAAATACACTCAAAATAGCAAAGAAATGGCTTCTCTCTGAACTGCGGCCAAGCTACTGAAGAACTGTCGTGCTGCTGCTGCTGGTGGAAATCAAATGAGGATTTGGGGCTATTCCCCTCCTCAAAAAGTGCTGAAACTCTGGAATTGGACTCTACTCAAGAAACCCAAAAAAACCCAAGAAGCTTTTCTGAAATGGTCGCCCCCAAAAATCGCCCCCTTGAGGACCCACGTAATCCCTCAAGGCTCTGCGCTACCACTAAAATAAACCCACCAAAACTCTGCCTGAAACTCAGCCAAAATCCTCCAATATGCAAGGGTTGATCCCTTGCTCAATCTCCCAGCTCAAAACCTCCACAAAACCCCCAATCCGAAACTATCTTCAGAAGAACTACGTCCCTCTCTCTCAAAACTGCGCAGTCCTCCAATGCTCAGCTCCTCAATGCCAAAGATCAATACTACTGCAAAAAGACTGTTGAAACTACCTTGCCTGAGTAGGCACTCGAAGTCCCCCGGGGCTAAGGGTGAGATCTCCGAACGAAGACACTTAGTGCACTAAATAGTGTTGCAGACAAGCTAAACAGCCAGCATGCTCCAAAGTCGAAGTGACTAGCTCAAATGCTAATAATCGAATGACAAAATGAGGAGGTTCCTCTCTCCTTTATAGCGTTGGCCTCTCTCATCCCAAAGGCTCACCTCCTCCAACGTAGCTCCTTCTCTTGCCACGTGTTCCTCTCCATCTGCGCAGTCCCTCCGAGTGTCTGCGTGGGCCCCTCTACATGGTTCTTTGGCCCCCCTTGGTTCCCCTTTAAGTTACAACATTGTGCTACTAGGGAGAGACTTTATTCTAAAAGTGAGTTATGTCTCCCCTTTCCTCACATTTTTATTTATAAATAACTATAGAAGGCAAAATTGAGCAAAAAAGAATATTCCAATTAGCCATGGCTAATTAGAAATATTACAGATTTTCTCTATTTTTGTACATATTGATGATTGGGTTTTTCTCTTTTCACTTGTGCAAGAATAGAGCTGAGAAATCAACCAAGAAAATTTTCTGATTTGAACTAGATCTAGACTCAGGAGGGCAAGATCTAAGCTCAAAGATTGTTTGCACAAATAGATTTGGGAAATCAGCCAAGTAAATCTTCAGAAAGCAGATCTGGGGGTTTTGAGAGAGATCTAGCCCCTGGATGGCAATATTTTGTCCCAAATTTGTTTGTAGGGCCAGCCATTAAATATTTTGCAATAAATCTGAAGATCTGAAGCAAAATAATTTTTTCAAAACAAGGGTTAAAGTTTTGGGGCTCCTAAGCCCAGATCTGCCTTCTCCTAACCCAACGTTAATTCTATTCGGCCTAGTGCTAGCTCTCATTGGCCCTAGATTCCCCTTGCTCCGTTTCTGATTTGAATATTTGATTTTCTGAAGCTAATCATTGGTGGATTTTTGCAGAAAATTTGGTAAAAGTTTGTGTTTCAGGTATTGAATTTTTTTTTGGCGACTTGGGCAAATGATCTTCAAGGCCTAAGACCTAAGGGTTTGATCTTTAAACCATCTTTTTCCTTACTGTTTGCTACGACAATCATATACCTTTCTAATAGTGGTGAAAAACACATCTAAATGGTTTGAAATTAACATTAAAAAATAGCTAAATACATTAATAAGTCATTTATGTTTGATGTGTATCAAAATTTTGGCCTAGATCTACATTTTGGGTGACTGTTATCTCTGAATTATTCTATTTCTGAAATCTGAAATATAAGAGTGGCAAAATTTCATGTCAGTTCTTATTTGTTTAATACATTAAGGAATTAATTTCTTCAGTTGGGCATTCATCATTAAGCTTATTTCATGTTTTAATTGTTGGTTGTAATATATATATCAGATCTGATATAATTCTGGAAATCACATCATAATATGCTGAAAATTTTTGATAATTCATGTCGGCAAGTTTGAAAAATTTTCGGTAAATTTTTGGTTTAAAGATATCATTAATAGCTTAATGTTTTCATTGTCATATTGCTGCTATCTTTAAGTTTTTCTTACTGCTGTCCTAAAAACTAATTTCTGAAAATTAAGTACTCTATCATGGAATTGTGATAAAATGCATATCTTTTGTTTCGTAAACACAGTATTTTTTGAGCATCTATTGACAGTGATTGCAAAGAAGTTTTTGTCCTTTTCAAGCTATAATTGTATCAAAAAATATTTGAAATAAGCTTGTGGTTTAATTGTGATATTTTCAGAGGTTTATTTTTAAGTCTTCACCCAATAAAGCGAGCATTTTATTTTGGTGATTAAGGGCTTTTGCGACACAAGTGTTTCTAATCCTCAGGTCTAACTTCTTCTCATCATCTGGTGAATTTGCATATAAGTTAGTTTTGCATAAATAAGATTACTTCCAAGCATAAGCTTCGTCGATAGAGAGATAGGTATCCATCCATTTTTGCTTGAGTAGCCTGCTTTTAATAGTACTTAAAACGGTGATCTTGCAATTGTCAGAGCCAAAACTCTTTGCAGCGCCAGAGGCACCGGGTATGTTAAATTTTCAGGAAAGGTACCGTTAATCACACCTTAGTGTGCTTCACCTTATCTTCTTTCTGCCAATTACTACGAAATCAGGCTCAATATAGAAAGGATCGAAGGGTTAAAACTTAGATAGGTATTTAACTAGAATTAACCAAGATTCTTGCATCTCACATTAGCTTTAGGGTCTACATTTCATATAAGATAGTCATTCATCTAAGCAACAGTTGTTAATCGATTACTTGGTCTTCATTTCCCTAACAAAATCGTTGACTCCATAAGACACTGGTTAGTTCGAGTGATCCTCCATAAGAAAATCAGAAAATTTTCTTGGTTGATTTTCTTAAAACGGTGATCTTGCAATCGTCAGAGCCAAAACTCTTTGCAAAGCCAGAGGCACCGGGTATGTTAGATTTTCAGGAAAGGTACCATTAATCACACCTTAGCGTGCTTCACCTTATCTTCTTTCTGCCAATTACTACGAAATCAGGCTCAATATAGAAAGGATCAAAAGGTTAAAATTTAGATAGGCATTTAACTAAAATTAACCAAGATTCTTGCATCTCACATTAACTTTAGGGTCTGCATTTCATATAAGATAGTCATTCATCTAAGCAACAGTTTCTAATCGATTACTTGGTCTTCATTTCCCTAACAAGATCGTTGACTCCATTTACTTTGACGAGGATCACTCGAACTAACCATTGGAGGATTTATCTTTAAATAGAAGATCGTTTGTCAGTCAAATCATCTGATCTCTGGATCGTGTACTAAGCTCTCAAGCTCTCTTGTATACTTTTTTGAATAAATGCAAAAGTCTTCGGGGTTTCAACGTGTTGTAGTGTCCCTCTTCATGAATTTATAGTAACATTGTTTTAATCCTTGCTTAATATTATGTGAAAATTGTCAATCAATAACTCTCTTAGAATAATCTGAATATAGGTATCTTATTCAGTTTGTTGGATCCAAGGTAACATTTTAAATTTTGATTGAGGTAGCAAGTATCTCTATTTTTTCATAGTTTTATTGTTGTTCTATTTCTCTACTTGATTTTATGGTTGATCTAGTGTTTACAGAAGATCTCTCAGGTTCTCATTGAGCGTTTGGGGATAGTCTTCGGTTGGACCAGCCAACTCTCAACGCATTTTTTGAAGAGCTTACTCCATATAAGCCTCAGGATTTATCTAACGATAATCTTTTTTTCGACAAGGTGTTTTTGGGCTAGTACCTCTCTAAAATTTCAAAATCTTTTAAATATTTTGTGGAAATTTTGATAGATTTGATTATTAAGAGCCTTCGATTGTCAGATCTGGGAGCGGAGTTGGACTCATACTCCCCAGATCTGATAGATCTGTAAATTATTTGTATAGATTTGTTATTTACTTGTGTAGATCTGGAATTTTGTAACATAATTTTGAATTTTAACACTTGGTTTTTGGGATTTTCTCTATTTTTGTACATATTGGGCATTGGATTTTTCTCTTTTCACTTGTGCGGGAATAGATCTGAGAAATCAGCCAAAAAAATCTTCAAATCTAAGCTAGATCTAGACCCAGGAGGGCAATATTTGGGCTCAAAGATTGTTTGCAGGAATAGATCTGGGAAATCAGCCAAGTAAATCTTCAGATCTGAGATTTTTTCAAGCAGATTTGGGGGTTTTGAGACAAATCTAGGCCCTGGAGAGCAATATTTTGTCCCCAATTTGTTTGTAGGGCCAGGCATTAAATATTTTGCAATAAATCTGAAGAACTAAAGCAAAATATTTTTTTCAGAACAAAGGTTCATGTTTTGGGGCTCCTAAGCCTAGATTTGCCTTCTCCTAACCCAACGCTAGTTCTATTGGGCCTAGTACTAGCTCTTGTTGGCCCTAGATTCCCCTTGCTCCATTTCTGTTTCAAATATTTGATTTTCAAAAGTTAATCATTGGTGGGTTTTGCAGAAAATTTGGTAAAAGTTTGTGTTTCAGGTATTGATTTTTTTTTGGCAACTTGGACAAGTGATCTTCAAGGCCTAGGGCCTAAGGGTTTGATCTTTAAATCATCTTTTTCCTTACTGTTTGCTACGACAGTCATATACCTTTCTAATAGTGGTGAAAAACACATCTAAGTGGTTTGAATTTAACTAACAAAAATTACTAAATACATTAATAAGTAATTTATGTTTGATGTGTATCAAAAATTTAACCTAGATCTACATTTTGGGTGACTATTATCTCTGCATAATTCTGTTTCTTAAGTCTGAAATATAACAGTGGCAAAATTTCATGTGGGTTTGCCTAAAATCAGTTCCTAAGTTGTCTAATACATTAAAGAATTAATTTCTTGACTTGGGCATTCATCATTAGGCTTATTTCATGTTTTAATTGCTGGTTGTAATAAGTATATCAAATCTGATGTAATTCTGGAAATCACATCATAACAGGCTAAAAAATTTTGATAATTCATGTGGGCAAGTTTGGAAAATTTTCAGTAAATTTTTGGCATAAAGATTTCATTGATAGCTTATTGTTTTCATTGTCATATTGATGTTGTCATAAACTTTTTCTTAGTGCTATCCTAAAAACTAATTTCTGAAAATTAAGAACTCTATGATGGAATTGTAATAAAATGCATATGTTTTGTTTCATAAACAGAGTATTTTTTGAACATCTGTTGATATTGATTGCAAAGAAGTTTTTGTTCTCTTTGGGCTATAATTGTATTAAAAAATATTTGAAATAAGCTTGTGGTTTAATCGTAATATTTTTAGGGGTTTATTTTTAAGTCTTCACCCAATAAAGCGAGCATTTTATTTTGGTGATTAAGGGCTTTTGCGACACAAGTGTTTCTAATCCTCAGGTCTAACTTCTTCTCATCATCTGGTGCATTTGCATATAAGTTAGTTTTGCATGAATAAAATTTAATTCCAAGCATAAGCTTCGTCGATAGAGAGATAGGTATCCATCCATATTTGCTTGAGTAGTCTGCTTTTAATAGTACTTAAAACAGTGACCTTGCAGTCGTCAAAGCCACAGTTCTCTGCAACGCAGGAGGCACCGAGTGTGTTAGATTTTCAAGAGAGGTATTGTTAATCACACCTTAGTGTACTTCACCTTATCTTCTTTTTGCCAATTACTACTAAATTAGGCTCAATATAGAAAGGATCGAAAAGTTAAAACTTAGATAGGCATTTAACTAAAATTAACCAAGATTCTTGCATCTCACATTAGTTTTAGGATCTGCATTACATATAAAATAGTCATTCAACTAAGCGACAGTTACTAATCGATTACTTGGTCTTCATTTCCCTAGCAAAATCGTTCACTCCATAAGGCACTGGTATTAATCGTTTAAAATCTAATCAAATCCTATAAGTCTTGCTAAATCTTAATCAAGTACTTGATCACTTCACTGTGTCTCCCGAACTAGTTGGTTCCCAACTAGTTTTTCTTCATTCCATTTTTCCATGGCGTCCACCCCCCTTAACCTATTGTAGGGAGACAACTTAAACAAAGAGATTAGGGATCAAGGTGACAGCCCCTGATCTGAGCCACTTTTGCAATGCCTAGACACTATGTGCGACAACACATCCCACACTGAAATAAGTACCTTTGGCCCTGAAAATCACTCCAAGTTTCGTACTCCCCCAAGGAAATTTCCTATAAATTCCCGAAGGGATATTCTCCGGGAATCTCCTCCCCCAAGCACCAGGAATTGGATTCTGGGTCCCTGTCAAGAGGTAGGAAAATTGATCCAAATTATAGCCTCCAATCTAGCTCGAAAATCCCTGTCCAAACTCTAGTCTAACAATAATAAAATCTCCTGCAAACCCTAGAGTCTCTAACCCACGCTTGCTCCCACAATGTGCTTCCCGGAAATACCTCTGCGCACAAGAAATGTGTATTGCTAAACAAACTAAAGCATTGATGCCCAAAGGAAACTCTGAATTGAGCTCCCCCAATTACCTCACTAGGGAGACTCGAAATTCTCCAAAATGAGGGTGGAATTCCCGCTCGGAAATTCCTTGTGCTAAACAGCACGGTTGTCTTGGCTAAGCAGCTCAATAGAACAACTGATAGATTTTCAAATGATCAAAGATGCCCAAAAGTGAGAACCCCAAGCTCTATTTATAATTTGTGGCCCCTTCTCTCCTTGTGGTTCCCACTCTCTCTCTCTCTCTCACCCCTAATTCACATTCCCTTCTCTTTCATCTCTCCTCCAAGAGTGCAATTGTTGATTTGGGGTAGCATTGGACGTGCTCTAGCCACGAAATTTGGTGGAGAGGTTGTGGCATATAAGATCTCCAATACCTAGAAAGGGTTTGGGCAGATTTTAAACAAATCAGGAGATATTAAAATAATTAATACTTTTAATGGAGTCCGTAAGTCTAAACTTAGGGAAAATAAAATATTAATGTGTATTGATATGAATCTTTGTTAGAATGGTCCAAAAGACATGAATCAAGCTAGATCTAATCTTAGTCATTGATTAGGGACTTAATCTCGGCCATTGAGATGTCGATAGAAAAGGTATAAGAGGAGGCTTGAGGGGCACTTGCAGAAAATACTGAGGGAGACCAGTCAGTTCAATTTTTGGAGTGGGGTTTGCTGAAAAATTGAACCAGTGGTCTGGAGAGCAGTTAGGAGGCAGCAAGTACGGAATAGAGAGATGGGAGATCAGCACAGAAGACGCAGATGCAGAGCCAGAGGAAGTCATGCAGAGGCAACAAAAACTATGCAAAGCCAGAAGGGCCTGCGTCATCCACGCAGAGGCTGCAGGAGTGACGCAGAGGTCCAAAGAGGCTGCACAAAGCCTCAGTAGACTGACGTAGAGGGTTTCAGGTTGTAGCAGAGGTCAGTAGGGCCTACGTTGGGTTTAGAAAAGTGCTGGAAGTTTGTCTATCTGTGGGTAAGCCAGTTTGGCACCCTATTGTACAAGAAAATCGTTGAATAATAAAATCCTCCCTTGCTACACTGGTTTTCCCACATTGGGTTTTTCCGCGGATATTAGTCCAAAATAATTGTGTCAATGTGTGCATGTTTGTTTCCGTATTATAGTGTGATATCTGCATTAGTATTTATTTTAATGCTTATTGAAGTAATTTCATGAATAACTTATCATGAAATAAGTAGGAAAAGTAAATCAGTCGCTGCAGTGATAGAATTTTCACATGTTATCAGAGCAAGTAATTAGAGACAGAAAGGGAATATCAATTATCAGTGGAGACCAAGATGCAGAGGCATCCACCTCAAGGGACTCGCAGATTTTCAGAAGATTGCACAAGAGAGAGATTTTGATTTCTCTATGTTGGCTTCCAGGTTGGAAGAAGAAGTGGCATGCATGACTAGTTTTGCATCATCAGAAGCATGGTATATACACAGTGGAGCCTCGTGGCATATGACGAGAATCAGGGAGTGTTTCTTAGAATATCGAGAAGAGAAGATGAAATTTCAGATCACCATGGGGAACAAGGTAAAGTATACTCCAGTAGGAAAGGGTACCATTGTTTTTCAGACAGAATCGGGAGAGCGGTTTCGTGCCATAAATGTGCTGCATGTGCCAGGATTGGGGATGAACTTACTTTCCATGTCACAACTACAAGGCAAGGGCTATGACGTCTACTTCATCAAGGAAAAGGTATACATCAAACACCCGAGCTGGAAAAAGAAAGTGCAGATCGGCATCAAAAGTAATCGGTTGTACAAATTACAACTAGAATCTCCAATGGCACTAATAGGCAGCCATGGGGACAAAGACTTGAACGAACTATGACACAGGAGGATGGGTCACTTGCACCATGGAGCTCTGAGAATTCTTAGGAGCATTGTAACAGGAGTTCCGGATCTGAGTACAGAACGAGATGATGTATGCAGGGGATGTGCTCTAGGAAAGTATGTCGGGGCAGCATTTCCTAGGAGCAACCACAGGGCCAAGAGTGTACTAGGATTGATACACTCAGATATCTGCAGACCTATGTTCGTCAAAGCTCTCAGCGGCGTCGAGTATTTCCTTACCTTCATTGATGACCACTCCAGGAAAACTTGGATCTATTTTCTGAAAACCAAGGATGAGGTTTTCTGTTGATTCAAGGAGTTCAAGGCTCTAGTGGAGAATCTGATAGGTAAGAAAATAAAAGTCTTGCGCTCAGATAATGGTGGAGAATATGTCAATAAGGACTTCACTGATTATTGCGCTAAGGAGGGCATCAGAAGAGAGTGGACAACTCCCTACAATCCAAAGCGGAATGGGCTGGCAGAAAGGAAAAACATGACTATTGTAGAAGTAGCTAGGGCCATCCTGTATGATCAGGATATGCCAAAATTCCTGTGGACAGAAGCATGCAACATAGCTATCTACATTCAAAACAGGATTCCTTATCAAGCATTGGACAAGATTACTCCAGAGAAAGTCTTCACTAGGAAGACACTTGAAGTCAATCATTTCAGGATATTTGGGAGTTTGGCATATTGTCGCATACCCGAAGAAAAGAGGAAGAAGTTGGATCAGACTGCAAAAAAGGGTTATCTAGCAGGATATAGCAAAAACGCTAAGGCATATGGGATTTATCTTCCAGGGAGTAGGAAGGTAGTAGTACAACGAGATGTAAAGTTCATGGAGGACAGAGCTTTCAGAAGATCTCACAAAATGCCTTCCAAGGAGTAGTCGAAAGAGGATCTGTTGGTCATGCCTCTTCAACCAACGGAAGTGAAGAATCCTTCCTCAGATCAGGAAGATTCTCAGGATGAGGAAGATAAGCGAATAGAAGCACCTGTTGGCAGAGAAAGAACCAGCAGGGAACTTCATTAGGTTCTGCGTGATGCAGAGAACTTCATAGGAGAGCCAAGGAACAATAAAAGGGAGTGACAACAGCCACACAGGTATCAGGCGTTACTAGCTCAGGATGGAGATCCTACCAGCTTCAAGGAGGCAGCGCAGCATTAGATTTGGCTAGATGCGATGGTGGAGTATAACTCCATAATGGTAAACGATGTCTGGGAGGTGGTGTCAAGGCCTCAAGACAGATTTGTGGTAGGTTCAAGATGGATCTACAAGATCAAATATGCTGCGGACGACAGTATTGAAAAATACAAGGCCAAGTTTGTGGCTAAGGGGTATGCTCAAAAGGAAGGGATTGACTATGAGGAAACCTTCGCCCCGGTAGCGAGGTATACATCTATTAGGACCATGATATCTCTTGCAGCCCAGATGGGATGGGAGATCCATCAAATGGATGTCAAGACGGAATTTCTGAACGGGGTAATAGAAGAAGTATACATTAAACAACCAGAGGGCTTTGAAACTCATGAGAAGAAGTCTCATGTATGTAGACTGAAGAAAACCTTGTATGGGCTGAAGCAGGCACCAAGAGCGTGGTATGGTCGAATAGATGGCTACTTGTAGAAGATGGGGTTTGTCAAAAGCGACGCAGATCTGAATCTCTACTATCTGGTCATAGAGAGCAAGCCACTTATCTTAGTATTATATGTGGATGATCTCTTCCTGACAGGATCATCTAGACTCATTGAAGACTGCAAGAAGAATCTAGCCACAAAGTTCCATATGAAGGATCTGGGACGAATGCACTATTTCCTAAGGTTGGAATTTTGGCAGCAGAAAGGAGAAATCTTCCTTGGGCAAGGAAGGTATGCTACAGAAATCCTGAAAAGGTTAGGGATGGGAGACTGTAGACCTATGGCTATGCCAATGATCACCAACTGGAAGAAGATTGATGCATCAGAAGACAAGGATGTCGATCCCACCCTATACCAACAGCTCATAGGGTCCCTAATGTATCTAGTCAATACCAGGCCAGATATTTGCTATGCTGTCAACACCCTCAGTCAGTTCATGGTGGAACGAAATAGGGTTTACTAAGCAGCAGCCATTCTCAGGTATTTACAGGGAACAATTGATTATGGGCTCTTGTACAACAAGGGGAAGGATATCAGATTGAGTGGATTTACTGATGCAGATTGGGCAGGAAGTTCAGTGGATCGGAAAAATACCTTTGGGTACTGTTTCAACATTGGATCAGGAATAACCTCCTGGTGCAATAGGAAACAGAAGTCCGTGGCTCTGAGCTCGTCTGAAGCAGAATATATGGTAGCAAACACAGCTTCATGTGAGGCCATATGGCTTAGAAAATTGCTAGTAAACCTATTCAGAAAAAATATGGAGGCAACCAAGATCATGTGTGATAATCAAAGTTGCATCAAACTCTCTGAGAATCCAGTATTTCATGATAGGTCAACGCATATTGATATCCGATGTCACTTTGTCAGAGATTGTGTCCACCGAGGAGCTGTACAGTTGACCTACACTCCTACAGGGGAACAAGTGGCAAATATCCTCACCAAGGCCCTTGGAAAGTCAAAATTTGACTACTTCAAGGAAAAGATGGGGATGGTAAAGAACCCCTTTTAGAAGTAGTGTGTTAGCAGTAGGAATGAAGAGGGAGTTGCAGTGCAGATGCAGTGTTGGGAGAAAAGACCAATAGCAGCAAAGATGCAGAAGAAGTTGCAGTGTGGATGCAGTGTTGGGAGAAAGGACCAACAGCAGCACAGATGCAGAGGGAGTTATCATACAGATGCAGCAGTGGCAGTAGCAGAGTCAGGGGCAACAGTACAAGAGGCAACAGTGCAGAGGATGTTAGACGGGAAGGCCTAGCATCAACACAAGTACCGATGCCGGATGATCAGAGTAATACTGAGTGAGGAGTATTGCTAAAACACAATCCTCACTAAGAGAGTGTTGATTTGGGGTAGCATCATATGTGCTCTAGCCACGAAATTGGGTGGAGGTTGGGGCACATAAGATCTCCAATACGAGCAGATTCTAAACAGATCAAGAGATATTAAAATAATTAATATTTTTAATGGAGTCCCTAAGTCTAAACTTAGGCAAAATAAAATATTAATGTGTATTAATATGAATCTGTGTTAGAATGGTCCAAAAGACATGGATCAAGCAAGATCTAATCTTATCCGTTGATTAGGGACTTAATCTCAACCGTTGAGATGTCAACATAAAAAATATAAGAGGCGTGAGGGGCACTCGGAGAAAATACTGAGGGAGACTATTCAATGCAATTTTTGGAGCAGGGTTTGCTGAGAAATTGAACCAGTGGTTTGGAGAGCAGTCAGGAGGCAACAAGTACGGAATAGAGAGAGGGGAGATCAGCACAAAAGAGGCAAATGCAGAGCCAGAGGAAGTCATGTAGAGGTAGCAGAGACTGCGAAGAGCTAGAAGGGCCTGCGTCATCCACACAGAGGCTGCAGGAGTGACGCAGAGGCCCAGAGAGGATGCACAGAGCCTTAGTAGGTTGACGTAAAGGGTTTCAGGCTGACGTAGTGGGTTTCAGGCTGACGTAGTGGGTTTCAGGTTGTAGCAGAGGTCAGTAGGGCCTACACTGGGTTTAGAAAAGAATTGGAAGTTTGTCTATCTGTGGGTAAGCCAGTTTGGTACCCTATTGTACAAGAAAATTGCTAAATAATAAAATCTTCCCTTGCTGCACCAGTTTTCCCACATTGGGTTTTTCCAGGGACATTAGTCCAAAATAACTGTGTCAATGTGTGCATATGTTTGTTTCTGTATTACGATGTGATATCTGCAACAGTATTTATTTTAATGTTTGTTGAAGTAATTTCATGAATAACTTATGATGAAATAAGTAGGAAAAGTAAATTAGTTGCTGCAATAATAGAATTTTCATGGCGAGTTCCCTCCTTGGATCGAATTTCTCTTTTTTGTGGTCCCCACATTCCACTAGAGCCGCAATATTCCCTTTTCCTCCTAAGTCCCGGTGTCGAAATTGCATCTTCTCCCCAAACTCATCTCTAATGTTGAAAAACAAAATTGGGGATATTACAATCCTCCCACCAAAAATTGCTTGTCCTCAAGCAATGCCTGAACAAGTGCCTCCTATGTCTGTTGATCACCACTATCACCATCGGCAATACCGGGGTCCCAAGCATGCCACTAAGTCATCCTAGGTATCTACACTATTTGGACATGAAGGAATCCCTCGATACCCAGATCCTAAGCCAACCTGATCATTGTGGAGCACCCCTTGCTCCACTCACTGTCCAGCAAGGT
Organism: Pinus taeda; assembly: GCA_000404065.3. Classification (NCBI taxonomy): domain Eukaryota; kingdom Viridiplantae; phylum Streptophyta; class Pinopsida; order Pinales; family Pinaceae; genus Pinus; species Pinus taeda. The sequence continues at coordinate 349,209 of APFE031598413.1, forward strand.
ATAGGTACCAGATGCCCTTTGCATACTATAAATAAGTAAAACATCATGATAATGTATGACTCTGTTCGACTCCTTATGAAATTTCCCTGCCAAGTAGTCCACCCCCTTCACTCCAAGAGTGAACTACTGAAGATACAATCCAATCCTCGTGGGTATGAAGTCTTTCCTGCATGGGCTTCCCCTATGTTAAAACTGGCAACTAGGGCCAAACTCCACATTGGTCATCTTATTTATGACAACTGATATTTTTCTTGGATTCCTCTCTCCGAGAGTTGTAGGTTTGATCTAAATATCATTTGATTCTAACATGTACAAACGAAGATATGAATTTATTTATATAATGGACAAACTGTCAAGGTCGACCAGATAACTTATGTAGGCTCAGAAGCCCAACAGTCACATCTATTCATACTCAATGTTTGTTATAAATACATGATGCCTCATCCTCATTTGGACACACTCATCTTTACACATCTCTCTCCACACGTGCGAAGGAAAGAAGGGCAATTTTATATTTCTGCTTTGACCAGGTTTGACCGAATTTTTCAGACGCTGTTTTGGGTTGCATTGACCATGCGTGACCATCTTTGACTGCGGTTTTGTGTGAGAAATCTCTGTTTGGGCAGGCCACATTTCTGGGCACAGAAATCAAGGCAATACGTTCACTGTTTGACGAGCGTTGACTATGGTTAGGGTTGACCACAGGTTGACTGTTTGAACAAACTTTGACTGGGCAGAATTCTGTTGTTTTGAGGACTGTTTCATCTTGCTGTTTGGAGGCCAAAGTTGACTGAAGTTGATCAATTGAGGGTTAAATCTGCCCTATTGACCAATGTTGGCTTTTCTAGTTAGGACTCTTTTGTTGCTGTTATAAATTATCAAATTTGTAAATTGTACCAACTCTCTCTGTTGAACTATTGAAAACCATAAGAAGAATTGATCAAGGGTTTCCCCACATTGGGGTTTGTCCATCGCTGGTGCCACATCTTGTGTCCTCTTGCCTTGGCTTGTTGTTATGAATATAATTCATAACAAGTAAATAAATAAAATAAATGTAAATATTAAATTATCAAATATTGATTATGTTAAATAGTCATTAAGTGAAAAGGCATGTCTAAAAGACATGCCCAGTTGCGAAAAGACACCTGCTTAGGTATATATATGCGGGTCCTCATTGTAACATTCATCACTTGTACAATTTTTATATATAAATTATTATTATTAAATACCTTTTGTGTATTTTTACATTCAAGCCTACAAGCTATCAATTTTTATGCTTCAGTGGTATCAGAGCCATGGCGCACAATATAATGATGCAAGTCTCTGAAAGTTGTTCATCGCACAATATGCCATTACGTTCACGCCCTGAATTCATGGGGCAGTCTAGTAAAATTCAAGAAGCATTTCAGCATTTAGAAAAATCATTTGTAGAAGTTAAAGCATGTCAAAAGGGAATCGATAATAAACAAGATGATGATCCAAATGAAGTTGATGTTGAAAGTGAAGAAGAAGGGGAGCACTCTAATTCTAATCAATCTCAAATGACCACGTTGCAATCATCTGAAAATTCCAATTTTCCTACAAGCTCAGGTAATACAACGCATCTAAAGGAAGTGTTGGAGGAAGTGTCACGTCAGACCATCCTTGAAGCTTCATGTGAGAGTGGGCAAGGACTATGTAAGACATGTAGAACTCATATGACGAATGAGACAACAACAACTGTTGCAAGAAATCCTATGATTGTTTCAACTTCATCTTCCATCACGAGAGCGCAATCTCTTATTTGCAAAGATACAAATTCAGGAACACAGGAATCACATGGCAAGCATGAACCCCAAGCAATCGGTAAAGCCATCAAAGTGCATGATGATGCCGTAGAAAATGACCTACTAGTATCATCCTCATCTATGCTTCCTCCTTTAGATGCAATAGAATCACATGGTAGGTCCAAGCCTCAAACAATTAATAATACCATATTTGTGCTTAATGGTGCTACAAGAAGTCTTGTAAAGTTGGCAATTTCCTCTACACAGAAAGTGAAGCCCAGCTCTAGTGAAGATTGCACTTTAGAGGTACTGGAACCACATAGTGGATATGTACCTCAAAACATCAGTAAGAGAGCATCAATATTTCAAACTGCTGCAAGGAACCCTGTATCATTGTCATCTCTCCCGATCAAGAGAGCAACAAAAGAGCATCTGAAAAAGTGCCAGAGGAATCATGTTAGTGTTGCAGGGGAAGTGGAAGAGTTAGAGTTGTCAAACCATCCTGAAACATCGAGCAAAACAAAGCCTGGATGTGACAACCTTGTTAAAAGTTCTATTTCCAGGGGAAATGGAACACGTGGCAAGAGGGAAACCACGCAGGAGGAGGTGAGCCTTGGGATTGAGAGAGACAAAGGCTATAAAAGAGAGAGGAGCCCCCTCGTTTGGATCATTCAGTTATGTGCATTTTGAGCTAGTCGTTTCGACTTCTGAGCACACTCGCTGTTTAGCTGCTCTGCAGCACTGTTTAGTGCATTGAGTGTCTCCATTCGGAGATCTCACCCTTAGCCCCGAGGGACTTCGAGTGCCTGCTCGAGCAAGGTATTTCCAGTGGCATTTCAGCAGTAGTTTTATCAGCATTTCAGCAACAGTTTCATGAGCATTTTGAAGGACTGTGCAGCACTTAGAGAGGGACGTAGTTCTTTCCGGCAGTACTGTTGAATTGGGGTTTTTGCAGGAGGATTTATGTTGAATGATTGAGCAGGGGACAAGCGCTTGCATATTGGAGGATTTTTGGTAGAGTTTTAGGCAGAGTTCTAGAGGGGTTTCTTCGGTGGCAGCGCAGAGCATTGAGGAACTGCGCAAATCCCCAAGGGGGGTGATTTTCGGGGGTCGGCTATTCCAGGAAAGCTTTCTGGGTTTTTCTAGGTTTCTTGAGTAGAGCC
>APFE031598413.1:354762-370129 GCA_000404065.3 Pinus taeda
CCCCCAAAGACAGCCTTTTCAGTCTAAGGGAAAGGATGTGAGGATTCCACCTCCAAAGAGGAATCCAAGATGAGTACAGATTGAGGACGATGTCAGGAGGGAGCTGAAGAAGAAGCGGTTGTGCTTCACTTGTCAGTAGTCGTGGGCACCGGGACATAGATGTGTTGCTGGCAAGGCACATTTTATTGAGGTCTTCTTCGAGAGCAGTGGAGAAGAGGATGACGAGGATGATGTGGAGGCAGGAGATAGCCATGCCATACAGGGACCTTTACCACCTCCACCGCCAGCAGCAGGTGGTGCATCTTTTGCACCTACCAGAGGGGCCCTTGCAGCGTTGCGAGGAGTTCCCAAGTATTTGACACTACGCATACAATGGACAGTACGTGGCCAGCGAGTATCAGTTTTGGTTGACAGTGGGGCAACCCACAACTTCATCGATGCACAGATGGTTGAGCGGAGAGGTATTCAGACAGAGAGCTTCGATGGGTTTTAAGTCTTGGTCCCAAGAGATTAGACCATGACATGTGCTCATTATGTTCTAGAGCTTTCAGTGACGATGGGCACCTACACATTAACTGACCACTTTATCGTGGTCGATATCCCGGACACCAACATGATACTAGGTGTTCAGTGGCTTATCACTCTAGGGAAGGTCACAACGGATTGGAAGACCCTAGAGATGGAGTGGGATGATGAGAAGACAGGGAGGCATGAGAAGATTCGGGGACAGCACACATATCCACCTTAGACTGTGTCGGCTCATCGGATGGAGGCAGTCTTCCAGAAGGGAGAAATAGAGTGGGCAGTGGAGCTACGTGCATCAGAGGCAGGGACTACAGGGCAAATGGTACATCTAGAGATACAGACCATCCTTGATCGGTATGCCATAGTGTTTGGGGAGATTTCACCAAGACAGCCATTGGATCAGGGATTTGAGCACACCATCGAGCTTGAGCAAGGCATACAGGCAGTGATCACCACCCCCTCTAGGCACCCCAAGGCCTATCGGGATGAGATTGAGCGGGCTATCCAGGAGTTCCTGGCTCTCGGGCACATTCAACCGAGCACGAGTCCTTTTGCTTCTTCTATGGTGTTGGTGAAGAAGAAGGACGGTACATTGAGGATGTGCATTGACTACAGGGCCCTGAACAAGAAGACCCTGAAGAACAGGTACCCCATACCCAGGATCGATGAGTTGATGGACGAGTTGAGGGGAGCACAATTCTTCTCAAAGATTGATTTGAGATCTGGGTACCATCAGGTTCGCGTGAGGGAGCAGGACATTCCCAAGACCACCTTCAGGTGTCACTATGGGCAATTTGAGTTCTTGGTGATTCCTTTTGGGCTAACCAACGCCCCCGCTACATTTCAGTCCTGCATGAATCACATCTTCCGTAGTCACTTGAGGAAGTTTGTGTTGGTATTCTTTGATGACATTCTCATTTACAGCAGGACTTAGAAGGAGCATCTCCAACACATTGAGACAATATTGCGTATTTTACAGGAGCAGCAGTTCTATGCCAAACTCTCCAAGTGTGAGTTTGGGTTGATGGAAATGTTGTATCTAGGACACATTATAGGGGTAGACGGAGTGAGAGTCCACGAGGAGAAGATCAGGGCCATCAGAGAACGGCTGGAGCTGAGAAACATGATGGAACTTCGAGGATTCATTAGCATTTGTACTTACTACTGGAAGTTCGTCAAAGGTTTCTCGCAGCTTGTTGCACCCCTTACAGATTTGACGAGGAAGGGGGCATTCAGTTGGTCGGATACAGTGCAACGAGCCTTTGACAAGCTCAAGGAGGTTATGAGCAGCTGCTCAGTGCTTGCGTTGCCAAATTTTACGCAGCCATTTGTTTTGGAGTGTGATGCGTCGAGAGAGGGGATCGACGCAGTGTTGATGCAGGGAGGTCACCCTATAGCCTTTGAGAGCTGGAAGCTCCTTCCGCACGAGAGGTTGTATTCTATATACGACAAGGAGATGTTAGCCATCATGCATGCATTAGCTAAGTACCGGCAGTATCTGGTGGGTAACAAGTTCAGGGTGAGGACTGATCACAACAGCCTCAAGTTCTTTTTGGAGCAGAAGCAACTATAGGAGAGGCAACAGAAGTGGATCAGCAAGATCCAACCATATGACTTTGACATTGAGTATGTCAAGGGTAAGAACAATGTGGTAGCAGATGCCCTTTCATGTAGACCAGCCATGTTGTCTCTTATGAGCTTGGATACAGACTAGAGGGCCCGACTCTTAGTAGAGTACTCTAAGGACAGGTTTGCATGTGAAGTTCTAGATGGGTAGGTGGCAAATGACAAGTACAGGGTGGTCGATGAGATCATTTATTACAAGGACCGGATCTTCTTGACTGAGGGGTCTCAACTAAAGAAGAAGATACTCCAAGCATCACATGATTCACCATTGGTAGGACATCAGGGGTTTACCAAAACCTACAGGGCCATTAGGGAGAGGTTCTCATGGAAGGGCCTCAAGGAGGACGTACTCCAGCACATCCGGGAATGCGATGTTTGCTAGAGGAACAAGGGATAGATGAGCCATCCCGCGGAATTATTGCAACCTCTTCCCATTCCGGAGGGGAAATGGGAGAGTATTTTGATGGACTTCATCACCGGGTTGCCCATGGTACAGGGCAAGGATTGTATCTTTGTCGTCGTTGATTGATTGATGAAGTACGCACACTTTTTTGCCATATCTACACACTATACAACAGCACAAGTGGCCGAGCTATTCTTCAGAGAGATCTTCAGGCTATATGGTCTTCATAAGACCATCGTCAGTGATAGGGACAGTCGTTTCATGGGCGGGTTTTGGCAGGAACTTTTCCGGTTGGTGGCGACGGAGTTGACACCGAGTACCAGTTATCACCCACAGACGGATGGGCAGACAGAGACAGTTAACAAGTGGCTAGAGGGTTACTTGCGTAACTATGTCAGTGGGCAACAGCGAGCATGGCTGAGGTGGCTGCATCTAGGGGAGTACTGCTACAATACTTCACATCACACGTTCATTGGTATGTCACCATTCTATGCCTTATATGGGTATCATCCTTTATCTTTTGCTGACATGATATTTGGTGATAGCAAGGCTCCTAGAGCCAAGATTTGGATCCAAAAGAGTCAGGATATTCTCCGAGCTCTCAAGGATAACATGGCTATAGCATAGAACCAGCAGAAGTTGTATGCCGACAGGGGTCGGGTGGAGATACAGTTCGAGGTAGGGGACATGGTCTACCTACGATTACAACCATACTGACAGTCGTCACTAAAGCAGAAGAGGGCTAAGAAGCTCAAGCCCCGGTTTTATGGGTCGTACAGGGTGATACGCAAGGTCGAACATGTTGCATATGAGTTGGAGCTGCCCCAAGGCAGCAAGATTCATAACGTTTTTCATGTATCATGCCTGAAAAAGGCATTGGGGCAGCAGGTGACAGTGACAGATGAGCTACCACCCATGGATGACGAGGGACATTTGGTATTGTAGCCGGAGGCTATCATTGATACCAGGGAGAGGCAGTTGCGGAGCAGGACGGTCCGGGAATTCTTATGAGGTGGAAGAATTTGCCGGATGAGGATGCCACTTGGGAGAGTGAAAAGATCTTGCAGCATCCATCACTTCAGTTGCTTGAGGACAAACAACATTTTGTCGAGGGAGACTGCAATATTCCTAATTAGCCATGGCCAATTGGAATATTGATTTTGTTCAATTTTTGTGAACAAAAAAAAGTGGGGCGGGGGACATAACTCACTTTTAGAATAAAAAGTCACTTCCTAGTAGCACAACGTTGTGACTTAAAGGGGAGCCAAGGGGGCCAAAGGGGGATGCAGAAATGGAGCCCACGTAGACACATGGAGAGACTGCACAGGAGGGAAGGAACATGTGGCAAGAGGGGAACCACGCAAGAGGAGGTGAGCCTTGGGATTGAGAGAGGCAAAGGCTATAAAAGAGAGAGGAGCCCCCTCATTTGGATCATTCAGTTATGTGCATTTTGAGCTAGTCGTTTCGACTTCTGAGCATGATGGCTGTTTAGTTGGTCTGCAGCACTGTTTAGTGCATTGAGTGTCTCCGTTCGGAGATCTCACCCTTAGCCTCAAGGGACTTCGAGTGCCTGCTCAAGCAAGGTATTTCTAGTGGCATTTCAACAGTAGTTTTATCAGCATTTCAGCAGCAATTTCATCAGCGTTTTGGAGGACTACACAGCATTGAGAGAGGGACGCAATTCTTTCTAGCAGTAGTGTTGGATTGGGCTTTTTGCAAGAGGATTTATGCTGGGTGATTGAGCAGGGGACCAATCCTTGCATACTGGAGGATTTTTGGCAGAGTTTCGGGCAGAGTTCTAGAGGGGTTTCTTCAGTGGCAGCGTAGAGCATTGAGGAACTATGCAGATCCCTAAGGGGGGTGATTTTTTGGGGTCGGCTATTCCAGGAAAGCTTTCTGGGTTTTTCTGGGTTTCTTGCATAGAGCCCGATTCCAGAGTTTCAGCACTTTCCCAGGAGGGGAGCAACCACGAACCATCATTTGTTTTCTAGCAGCAACAGCAGCACGGCAGTTCTCCAGTAGCATCCATGCAAAGAGGCCATTCTTTGTTATTCTGAGAGTATTTCTTCACTTGCCTTATGCAAGCCGAGGTGCCATCTTTCTAATCACCTCCTGTACTCATTTTATTGCTCAGTATAATAAAATGGCTTAGCATTTCATGCTATATTTCTTGAGTATCTGCTTATATTTCCTGTTTACATTATTATATGCTGTACCACTGTTATTTTGTCACTTTTTTGGGGTTACTATATCATTTGCACGTACCTGGTTGGAGTTTGTTGGGGTTTGAGGAATATTCTGGGTTAGGGATATTACAGATTTAGACTCATAGCTAGCCAAAATCATGCTCTGCTACCACCATAATATTTCTAGGGAACTTTTACAGTAAGTAATAAAGCATACATAGACAAAAAGCCACAAATATTTTAACACATGCATCAGACCATGAATATGCACCAAGAACTACGTTGTTGAGCCATTTTATTATATATCATGGTAGGAGTACAATAGGCAAGAACAAGTGCACTTGGGCTTGCCAATGTAAGCTACAAAAATCCTAGGTGAGGAAACAAGGTGCCCGAATGATGGGAAGTAGTTGCTCATCTATGTCCTGCGCTGCCCTAGAAAATTTGCACTGCTAACTGGAAAGATGCCCATATTTGAGCCCCTCGACTCCTCAGAAAATTTCGCCAAATTAATCTTGGCCTCTCGTCAATAAACCCAGAAAGACCCAAAAAGGATTGGGCCTAGTTTTACCTACTACCTGAAATCCAAAATTTGAGCTCACTCTTTCCAACTAGCTGCCAAGTAACTCCTCAGGATTGGGACACCGAAACTCCCCCAAAAATTCTGCAAAATTAGGAGCAGATTCCTTGAGGCTACTACAGCAAAACCCAAAAATGATTTGGGCTAATTCCAACCCCCTGGAATTACCCAAATTTGGTGCTTCTCCTCCAACTAGTGGCCCAACACCTAGTTCAAAAATCTCTTCTAAATCCCTGCTCCAGAACTCCTCCGTTGAGTTAGAAATCCTGGAAATATTTCTCCCAGAAGAGAGGTGAGAATCCAGCCTTCAAATCCCGCTAACTCTATGTGATTTTATTGCTACAAGCTGAGCCCAGAAAATGTCTACACAAGCCCTAGGAAGGCAAATACGTGCCACACTGAAGCAAGTAATTTTGACCCTGAAAATCACTCCATAGTTTCGTATTGCCCCAAGGAAATTTCCTGTAAATTCCCGAAGGGAAATTCTCCGGGAATCTCCTCCCTCAAGCACCACGAATTGGCTTCTACGTCCCTATCAAGAGGTAGGAAAATCGATTCAAATGATAGCCTCCAATCCAACTCAAAAATCCCTATCCAAACTCTAGTCTAACAATAAGAAAATCTCCTGCAAACCCTGGAGTCTCTAACCCATGCTTGATCCCACAATGTGCTTCCCAGAAATACCTTTGTGCCTAAGAAATGCATATTGCTAAACAAATTTCTGCAATGATGCCCAAAGGAAACTTTGAATTGAGCTCCCCAAATTACCTCACTATGGAGACACTCGAAGTTCTCCAAAATGACGGTGGAGTTCCCGCTCAGAAATTCCTTGTGCTAAACAACACGACTGTCTTGGCTAAGCGGCTCAAGAGAACAATAGTTAGATTGTCAAATGATCAAAGATGCCCAAAAGTGAGACCCCCAAGCTCTATTTATCAGTGTTGCGAACATCGCGATCAGAATTAAATTAGCGAGGGTCCAAAATCGGAAAAAATCGGAAAAATCAAGAAAAAAATCGATAAAAATCGGGAAAAAATCAGCAAATGCAAAAATATTCATTTTTTTTCAATTTTTTTAATATCTAAAGCATCTACAACATAAAATAAATGCATTGACGCATAAATATGATAAAAGAACTAATTTATAAGATGTGTAATATCATTTCTAGTGCTAAATCACACATAACAGTGAATCATGTTCTAAATACTAAGTCCTAAGTCCCAATTCAGCCTCAAAATATCAACAAAAAATATAATAATGTATCTAATACAATGAGTCATAATGTCATATACAATGAAATGAACCAAATAATTAATACTACTGATTTCCTTTTCCCCTCTTGCGAGAAAATGCAATAGCTTTCCCTCTAGATGTAGATGGCAGTGGAGTTGGCAATGGACTCTGCTGTGTTTTAGAACTTGAGGAACTAGGAGCTTAGGTGGTAGACCACGTCCTCTACTAGTGACAGGGGTAGCCTAGGTAGGTGGTGTCACCTCCTCCTCCTCCTCCTCTACCCCCTCCACTACCTCCTTCTCTAACCAATCAGCGACCAACTCCATGAGAGGCCTCTTGGCCTCAACCCTCCATGCATCAGTGGTGTCAATTCCATCCAATGAGATGGCCTCCACATCAGATGTCCTCTCAAGTTGCCTCACCCACAATCGAAAATTGTAGTAGATTTAGACCATGTCATTAAGTCGTTAGGACTCCAACCTGTACAAGGATCATAAATTAATAAATTATAAATAATAAAATAATAATTATAAAGAAAATATTATTCAATGAATTAAAAAAATTAATTGGAAATTTGGAATATTTTAAGTTTTAATCTGTTGCGCTTCTTGGTGTGTATTTTTTCAAATACACTCTAGTTGTGCTCACATCCTGAGGAGCTACATGTTTGGCTGAGCACTCGAATGGCAAGCCTTCAGAGATTGGGTACTCTGCCACCATAGCTTCTCCACCATGCATCTACAACAAATAAGATAAACATAAGAAAAAAATGAAATTTGAAAGTTCAAGCAAAGTATGAAATTATGAACTTGAAGAGACAATGAGATTTGAAAAAAACTAAAACATACCTGGCATTTTAGTCTTTCTATCAACCACAACCATGTCAAAGCTAAATGTGTCACCTACCATCCTATATATCTCCATTTTTTTGGAGATTTCAGCACGTTTTGCTGAAGATGGCACCATCCTCTAAACACAAGTGAAGAATCCATCCATGACCTAAGCATCAAATAAGAAACCACAAGAGTAAGCAAATGTGGGGTTCAGGTAGATCCATGCAGCATGAATAGGACGATGGAGTGTGTTGTTCCATCGCTCATCAATCACTTCCCATAGGAGTTCTTGTTTCTGAAACCCCTCATCCCCCTTATCATCATAGTAGGTCCGAATGGATTCTTTAGCCCTATCCATGGCCTCATACAAGTAAGCCATTGCGGGCTTGTCTCCATCAACTAATCAAAGAACCTTTACCAAAAGTTCAGTAATGTTGCACACCTCCTGCACTCCTGCCCCAAAAGCTTTCCTAGTATGAAACTAATCTGCATATGGTCTCTCCCTCTGGTTTGCGGCTAAATGCCAAAGCATGCCACTCATCTAAAAGAAACATTCTCTTCACGTCCCACATAGAATTCAAAAGGGATTGAAGAGATATGAAACTAGTGGCAAACCGTGTAATGGGTGGTCAATGTTCTCATCAAATGAAGCACAAATGCATGATTGTATATAAATTTTGTAATGTTTTTTAATGACTCAACAATATCCTTAATGAAAGGAATTTTTCCTATGTCCTCCAACATCAAATCAATGTAGTGTGCAGCACAAGGTATCCAAAATAAGGTAGGATGCCTCTCCATAAGCATCTTTCCAACAGCAAAAAATTTGCAGCATTGTCCGTTAGGACTTGGACAACAGGTTCTGGACCCACCTCCAGAGTGAACACATCCAACAAACCACATAATAACCGTGCAACTTTGATATGTGAAGATGCACCAACAGATTTCATAAACATTGTCCCCTTGGGACAATTAACCAAGAAGTTTATAAGGCTTCTACCCTTTTGATCGGTCCAACCATCTGACATCACAACGCATCCTGTGTGTGCCTATGATGCCCTAAACTCCTCCAATCTCTTGGTGCAATCAACCTTTTCATTTTGAAAAATGTGCCCTCTAAAGTCATCATAAGAAAAGACTTTGTACCTTGGGCCAACAACAACAATAGCATCAAACGCAGGCTAGGAAAATGGATTGTTCCTTGCTACGCTGAAAGGAATATTAGTCCAAAGAATAAACTTGCCCAACATCTTGTCAGCTTCTTCTTTCTCCCTTTTTTTTAATAATTGAAGATATAGATGGTTGTGAACCAGGTGTGGTTCTAGGAACAAAAAATGATGAGGCAGCGATAGGGTTGGTTGTAGATACTGATGTTGAAGTAAAACCAATACCACTCTCATGTTCACCTCCCAATTCTAACACTCTACTCCCAGTCCCTACTTGTTGACTCTTCACAGCTGACCCAAACAATTTGGTTTGCTCTATTTCTTCTAATGATCTAAGGGCTCTTCGGATGACTTTTGGATTTGTATTTGTGCAAGGCCTTACCTCATGTCCAGGAATTTGTGCAATGTGATATTTCAATCTATATCCCCCCTGTCATGTGATGCCCACATTACTTGCAAGTCAAGTTTGATCTGTCAAACCCTCCATCAAGTTCACCAAATTCCCATAGAGAGTCCAATTTCCTTAGCATTTTTGTAACTTTGTTGAACTCTTGAGTTTTAATGTAAGATGAAGTTTGAAGTTTGAAATTGAACTTAGAGCACAAGAAGAATTGCAAATTAAAAAAATAAAATTTAAATTTAAATACAACATATTGAATTTTTGACAACAACAAAAAAAACCTCAATTCAATGCAACAATAATGGATAAAAATACGCATTCAAACCCAACCAAAAATGATGGAAAAAAACTAGGGCACAAGAAGAAATTAAACTAATAAATCTAACAATTAAATTTTTGCATTTTTGACCAAAATAAACCCTCTCCACTATATGCAACAAAAATAATCAAAAACCATTGAAAATAATGGGTGATAGAAACCCAAGGAAAAACAAGAAAAAAAAAAACAAAAAAATGGCCAAATTTGATGCCCATACCCGAAAACCACACTTTGTTGAAGAAACTTGGTCCAAACTTGAATTTTTCTTGCTTGGGATGCTAAATTCCTTCACTTTTCTCCTATTTTGCCCTTGCAGATGACTTTGCCTCCTCCTTAGCTCTTGCTCTTGCCCTCTGTCTGAAAAAAATGAGAAAAAAAAACACAAAATTGCATTTATAAGACGTTATTTTCGCTGGCCAAGATTTTTTCTAATCAGATCGCGATTTTTTTCTGATCGGCCACATAAGAGTGTCCACGAATGAAATCTTGGCCAATATATCTGGAAAATGATTCCAAAAACACTACCTCTTAAGAAGAGCCAAGGACCCTTAACCGTTGTTGATTTCGGGTAAAGTGCATAACAAAAGTTGAAGCAAGGTCTTATGAATAGTACCCCTATATAAATATATGAGTTGGTAATCCAGATCTCCTCCTTTGAAAAGAAATGGCGATCAAAGAAGATTCCTTTAGATGCCTTGAAGATCATGACCTTGGTTTTACCTAGTTTGACTGTCAACTAACGAAGATCACACAAAAGGGCCAAGACATCCAACTATCTTTGCAGTCTATCCGGGGATTAGGCTAGAAGGACCACATCATTTGCAAACATCAAGATAAAATGCAACCATCATTGTCTTGGATGTGCTCATGCAAGAAGGCCTCCAGCTCGTCATTGTAGATCCCAAATAATGTGGGGGACAAGGGGTAACTCTGGCTTACCCCAATAGTACTCTGAATAAAATCTGATAACCTGTGTGATGTGCATAGACAACCAAAGACTAACTCATATAAATCACTGACGAAAGGGTCTCTGATATGTAGATGTCTCTGGAATACAACCTCCCTAGGGATGGAGTCAAAATCTTTCTTAAAGTCTACAAAACAATAATAAAATTTCAAAGAATGATGTCAAGCTTCCTCAATGATGGCTTTGAGTGTAAAGGTGTAATCAATAGTTTGGTGCCCAGGTCGAATTCTAGCCTATCCTCTAGCTCTAAGTTGCCTCCTCTAAAGCTCCCTGGAGTTTTGCAAGTGGAGGGATGTAGCACGGAGCTTCAAGAATGTGTGACCCACCATGTCGCAAAATAATTGTTGGGATCTGAGTTGGCGTGCAATTTCTGTATCAAGTAAATGATATGCTATGACCATGCCAATGGGAAACCTATATAGCTCACATGGTTGAAGAGATTGGTTAGGTAAGGAACCAAAGCATGAAGACCGTGCTTAAAGAACTATACCTAGAAACCATCCTCTTCCACTACTCTATTGTTGTTCATCACCCAAATGGCCTCTATAATGTCACTATAAAAGAATAAAAAGCATGAAGAGGGTGGAGAGGTAACTTGAAACTAGAGTCGCCCCAAGGTGTTGTACAGAATGGAGAACATAGACTTGGGTTAAGGTTAGATAGGAGGATAGAGTGGCAAGGGAGGATAGTGCTCTAGAAGTGTTTAGGGGAGTGAGCAAGGGAAGTACATAAGTCCCATCTTGTAACAAACAGTCCCTGTTTGTAAATGTGTAGAGAGAATTATTTTGTAATAAAAATATATTGATTGATAGAATGAATAATGAATGATGATGGTATGACCCTCATGACAATTTACTTATAGCATTGACCGGTCACAAGGTGAAAGAGTACATACCCCTTGCCTTTTTCATTTAATTAACTTAATATTATGTCTATAACACATCTCCTTTTAAAATCAAAGAGGTGTTTCTTGCGGTGGAGGAGACAAAAATAGCAAGCTTTGAAGTTGGGGGAGGAAGTGGTGAATATGGGTGAATGCATGTCAAAGCAGTAGTGAAGAGCTTTACATTCCTCACCATACCATCGATTCATGGTACATGAGTTAGCTTTTTGGGAGGTGGAAGAGGGCTAGGTGGAGGGAGGGAAGGATTTGGGTTTGTTGGAAAATCAGAAAAGTAGAAAAAATTTCTTATCTTGATAAATACTTGTGATTTCTTAGCAATCTTATTAACTTCTTTTATGTCTTCATTTATCTTCTTATCATCAAGCAACTATCAAAACATAAATGCATGAAGATCAAAACAACTAGGACACAATATATAGGCTCTCAGCCAAGGCAAAAGTCCTCTCCTAGGGGAAAACCCAAAAATTCTCCTCTTCCTTTAGAACCAAAATCAAATGAGACAACCAAGACCCTTGACCAAGACAAAGACCTCCTCCAATTCACCAAGTCAGCCTCCCAAGATGATCCTTCCAATCAGCGTCTTTAATATTCCTTCAATATTGGATCAACCAAAAATTTCAGCACTACTTCATCAGAATTTCGGCCTTACTACTGACCTGCAATTTTGGCCCCTTCCTGCAACCTAGAAACTCGCAAATGTGGGAGAAGAGAGAAATTCGGCTCTTTTAGCTTGAAAAAATGTTTCTTCTTCCCTCACTTTAGTTTCTTCCTCCTTTCTAGCCTTTTCATACCTTCTTTTCCACTTCAAATTGCAGATCGAACTTCTTGCTTGGATGGATACTCAAATAGGTCGAATTGCACTGCTTTTATAGTCTCTCTATGACGTTCCCTTCAATGAGGCCGACTTGTCTTCTTTTAAGGCCAACTTGGTGGAGGGGCGACAAGTGACACATTTTAGATAAAAATAATTTTCTTCTTTGATAAAATGAACCCAAGAAGTGTCTAGTACATAATCACAAGGGCAATGACTCTAGACACAAACCTTAGAAGCACTCAATGGGTGCTTTGACCTAGAGACATAATCAAATGAGCATGAAACCCATGCTTATAAATAATTTTTCTTTGACAATAGTTCTTCTTTTTCTTTTCTTTTGACAAATACATTATATCATGTGCTAGACAACAATTATGAAGACCGATACTAATTACATTTCTCAACACTCCCTCTTAGCTAGGAAGGTATTCATAATTATTCAATCGGTACAAGGTTGACCTCAATTTGAAATGTTCCAAGAATAGTACAACAGCATATGCAATGCTAGGAATACCAAAACTACCAAAGTATCGAACACATCAAAGATCCAAGTGTCAAGGGACAATTTCAAGGATCTATCAAGTTTCAACTCAAGGATCCAAGTGCCATTCCCAAGACACTAACAAAAGGATCTAACACATTAACAGGGACTAAGGTGTCATCAAGGCAACTTGCCACTATAGGTACCATCAGGCTATAGCCCTAGTATCCATCCAACAAGATGAAGATACCATCTAGGCCTTCATGCCAACTCACCAACCCTCAAGGATCCAGGTATCATCAAGGTCAAGCATTAAAACGGAGCTCCACAAGACTAAAATATCCTTTCTAATGTTCCTTTTTCTGGTGTTCCTTCTGACATGGTTAGGATGGATTTTCAGAGTTGGAGGCAGACACGTCTTAGGTGCAGGTTAGTGTCATTAGCGGGCCCAAGGGCTTTTGGAAGGGTTTTGAGGAGTTCCTACGAGGTCTGATGGCATTCGCTTGGTATATTTCATCATCCACACAATTTGTCTTTCGTTCTAGTGCATTTCGACAACTTTCAAAAAACAGAGTTATTATTGGGCTTGACTCAATTAATTATGCTTAAGTTGGCATTCCGGGAGGAATACTTGACAGAACACCTTATTGTAATAGCTCATTGGAACCGAAACAAGAAAATCTACAAAATGGGATGGTTAGATGTGAGTTTCAATGACTTGAGGAGACATGGCGGCCAATTTACCTTTTTTCCCGCATTAAAAAGAATATTTCAATTGAAATAAAAGAGGGAAAAGTGCTCAATGATTAAAATAATAATAAAATAGGAGGTTCTAGAGGGGTCCATCAGATCTATAAAAGAAGAGGAGGAGGCCATTGGAGGACATCTTGGATTTGACATTTCTTCTTGTATGAGAGGTTGAGAACCTAGTTCTCTACTTCATTGATATCCCCAGGATGGAAACCCACAGGGATGTTGTTGGGTGTTAGACGAAAACCCAACTCTCTTTGAGGAGACTTCATCCAGGAGTTTCATAAAGCTTCAAGGATATTGGAGTGAGGATCACTCAAGTCCTCAATTGGTGCTTCATCAGTTGATTCAGTGGCAGTCGTTGTTGGAGGGAGAGTGTAGCAATTGTGTTGTTTTGAGAGATCAGTGGAATATTTGGAGGTCCACTAAGTTATCATCTTTCCTATTTTGTCTCCAGTTGTACTTTGCATGCTATATTATAATAAATGAAGTTGGTTCATTTCTTATACTGCGTTTTCTGATGTTATATGAGTTTACGCGTTTACACATGCAAATTGTCAATGTATTTGCCATGCTTGTATATTTTGGGATGCTATTTAATAGTGCATTTTGGGGCAATTGCGTGGGATTTTGGCGATGATGCTAACATAAAATTTTATATAGAAAATTTTCAGGAAAATACCACAAAATCCCTGAAGGTACATTACAGTGGTACCAAAGCATTGATCTTGGATCAACCTGTGGGTTTTCAGTTGCAGCTATTATGGTTCTAGGGTTTCAGGATTATTTGCAGAAATTCCGCAGAGTGTCGAATTCTTCAACTTCCTTGCTTATTTTGATAACTCTAGAGAAATTTGTCTTAACCATCCTTCAAAAGTTTCATTAGCAAGTGTTAGACAAATTCTTGCTAATTTTTCAGCTACTTAATAATCCTATGACAAATTGGCTATTACATTGAAAAGGACGTGGCCATCAAATTATTAGAAGTGGTATATTTAGTCAAGTGGGCATATTTAATTGAGTATCATTTTGAAATTAAAAGGGGAGATTTATTTTTGTAAAGGCCCAAGTATTTGGCTTATTTTTTTCAAAAATTCATCCATCAATTATTAAGTAAAAGTGCTATATCAAATAAATTCTTATGGCCAAAATTATTTTAAAGAGGGGCGGCATATGAATTTAGGAGCCACACATTTGGAAGGAGTCATTGGATATAATTTCAAACCCAATTTTGAAATCCGACAACACTTAATTTTAATACAACCGCTGACAAGTGCCAAAGAGAAGGGAAGCCGCATTTGTTGGCCAAGTAGACCGTGGGTCATAGAGCAAAATTTTCCATCTACCAAGGACGAATTTCTTAAGGACCGAGCCCAAAAATTTTCTTGCAAGGAGTCGTCAAGCCAAGGCTGAAAGTGTCAGAGTTCAATTAGTTTCCCTCAAAACCTAATTCTGAATACCCTAGCCCGAAAATTGTTTTTAGAGGCAAGACGAATTTACAAGGAGATTCATGAAGCCGAATGGTTCAATTTGGAGTCAAAAGAAAAAATTTGGGAAAGTCATCTTCTATTCTCATCACCACGTATGAATGTCAGAATTTTGAGCGATTGTGGAGATCGGTCTTCTTTGTTGAAATCGTAATTTCGCTCTCAATGGACGGAGGGATTAGATGCCAAAAGATGAATTAGAATGCAGGTTTTGCGGATTGACCAAGGAGAGGAGGCCGAATCATTTTTGTGCTCCAACAGTGAAATTTAGAACTACTACTTAATAATATAAAACCCTCAGAGTTGTTGCACCGGGGCTTTTTCGGAGACTATTTTGTCCAAATAAAACAATGTCCTATGTATCTTGTTCTTTGCTCAGTTTCTTGTTTCATGTAATCAAGTTAAATTGGTGTAGGCAATAGAAGTAATTTACTTCAGTATTTTTCAGAAAATAGCTTGATAATGTATATTAAAATCAAGTAGGAGAAGTAAATTCAGTTTTGCTACAGTAGGGGTTCTTTGAGTATAGGAATTTCCACATGGTATCAGAGGATTTATTTTGAAACAGGAAAGAGCATGTTATGAAACCATCTCAAGAAAAGATAGAAAAGATAGATCAACGCCTTAGAATTCAGCCTCTTTGAGGGGGCAACCTCCTTTACATTACATAAATGAACAATTCTTGGATGATTC
>APFE031598414.1:4661-83063 GCA_000404065.3 Pinus taeda
CATTTTGATCCTGCATGCAACCACACGTTCCCTTGACCCTACACTGCTTCTGGTCCTTTCCTAAAAGTCCTCCCCATTCCTCACGTAGCTTCATTCCTTGACCTTTCACAGACATCACTCCAACACACTCCCTACACCTGTTTCCCATCTCATCCTTCCACTTCTGAGCCATCACTAGCCTGATCCCTACCTTACACCTCTCTTCTTATCATTCCATCACCCCTCCATCACTTTAATCCTTCACGGTAGATCATCCTGTAACAGTTTAGAGACATCCTGTAGAAAACCCTGAGTATCCTGTAGGATACCCTGCAGACATCCTGTAGGAGGTCATTCACGTGGTTGCCGAGATTTTGAACGTGGAAAACCTCTGTGGATGAATGCCAAGGGTCCATAGGGACCTCACCTAGCCTCCCCAACCTTTCCCACGCTTTCCTCCCTTCTTCATTCAAACTGTACAACCAAACCCTAATAAGCACAAAATCACAATTATTTCACCTACTTAATGAAAAGTACAAAACATGTCTTTTATAATGCAAGTAGTTTAGATCCATGCATTTCCACTCATTAGAGGTAGTAGCAGCATTGGTAGAAGTATTACTCATCTTCATTGCTTTATAGAGATTAGACTAGTTAAATTAGGGTTTCCTAGGTTTACATGCTTTGATTTACTTTTAGTTCATTTTTGTCAAGTAGCTTAGTCTCCTTTGAGCTAGCTTTCGTCCATCATTGATAAAGCTTCTTCTGTGAGCCTATAAAAGTTGGCTTGAGCCCTAGCGGACTTGTGCCAGCTGACTAAGTGATAGCTGCGACAAGAGCTAGTACTTGTGCATATAGCACCATCACTTCCAAGTTTGTACGAAGAACCGGGTTGATAAAATGAGAGACAGGAAGCCTCAGGAGTTGTAGCATTATTGCTACAATACTGGAGCTCACCACGTAGTAAAGGAAACTCATGATGAGAACAAAAGAAATGTTAAACATGATTCCATAGAGTCTAATGTGGGAACAAAGACCCATCATATTCCAAAAGTCAATATGAGGAAGTTTGATGGCAAGGATCCCGCAATGTGGATATTACAGATGGAGCAATTTTTCGATCTCAATAATGTGCAAAACACACAAAAGGTATGTATGGCAACGTTATATTTGGAACCAAATTAGTTTGTATGGTATCAATGGCTTTGCTCTCGTAAACAATTTATCACTTGGGCAATTTTTACAGAAGAATTGATAGCACATTATGAGGATACAAAAAGCAACAATTTTTTTAGCCAATTGATAAGTCTCAGACAAAAGGGTTCAATAATGGAGCACATTGAGGAGTTCCAAAAATTGAACACAAGGGTAAAAGATATTCCAGAGGAGCATAGGATTGATTTCTTCATAGGGTCTTTAAAGGATAATATCCAACATGATGTTTGGCATTGGGAACCTGATTCATTAGAGAAGGCATTCAGGTTAGCAAGAAAAATGGAAAGCAAAATTATGGCACCCAAGAAGCATACCACTCACAACTATAGAGATGGAAGTGTTGTCCCTAGTCTTCCACAACCTATAAGGTTGAAACCACAACAATTGGAAGAAAAAAGAGAAAATTTGAGGTTGACACACAACAATTGGAAGAAAAAAGAGCAAAAGGGCTTTGTTACAGAGTTGTGATAGTAAATACAGTAAAGGTCATAAGTGTGTTGAGAAGAAATTATTCTACATAGATTGTGAAGAGGAAGAAGAGAAGGAGCAAGAAAGGTCAAAAGAAGAGGATATACTCCAGGAACAAAGCCTAGATGAAGAACAAATGAATCCGACCATATCTTGTAATGCATTGGCGGGAATTACCACTCCTCAAACCATCAAGATAGAAGGCCAAATCAAGAAGAAAAAGGTAATAGTGTTGATTGATTCAGGAAGTACCCATAATTTTATTCATTGTAAGGTAGCAAAAGAATTGAATTGCTTTTATATCTAGCACATTCAAGTGATGGTTGCAAATGGAGGGACAATAAATTGCTCTGGAAAGTGCCATAATATCAAGCTATCCATGGGAGAATATGTATTGACTAGCCCATGCTTTCCATTCCAATGGGAGGTGCTGATGTTGTACTAGGAGTCTAATGGCTACAATCCCTAGGTACAATAGCTTTTAATTTTCAAGAACTTTTCATGAGATTTTCTACGGAAGGAAAGGAAGTTGAATTAAGGGGTATTTCAGGGAAACCAGGAAAGATAATCAGCTATAATGGCATGACAAAGCTTCTAAAAAAGGAGCAAAGAGGTGTAATTGCACAATTATGTTCGCTAGATGTTTCCACATTGGAATCATCTATTTCTCCAGATCTCCAAAAAGTCCTGGGCAATCATTCCAAGGTATTTGAGACTCCCAAAGGTCTCCCACCTATGCGTGATCATGATCATGCTATTCATCTGATTCCAGGAAGTGTTCGTCCAAACATCAGGCCGTACAGATATCCCTATGCCCAAAAGAGTGAAATTGAACGTATGGTTACAGAAATGCTAGAGGCTGGTATAATTCAACCTAGTCAAAGTTCTTTCTCTACTCCGGTAGTATTGGTGCACAAGAAGGATGGATCATGGTGCATGTGTCCGGATTATAGGGAGCTCAACAAGCTCACTATTAAAGATAAGTTTCCCATTCCTGTCATTGATGAATTATTGGATGAATTGCATGGATCCATTTACTTCACCAAGTTGGATCTTCGTTCAGGATATCATCAAATCAAAATGAAGACTGAAGACATTTAGAAAATAGCATTTAGAACTCATGAGGGTCATTATGAATTTTTGGTCATGCCTTTTGGCCTTACCAATGCACCTTCAACATTTCAGGTTTGATGAATTCAATTTTCAAACCCTTCCTTAGAAAATTTGTGTTAGTATTTTTTGATGATATACTAATCTACAACAAGTCTTGGAAGGATCATGTTGAACATGTTGACAGGGTGCTACAACTATTGGAGGAGAAACAATTATATGCAAAAAGATCCAAATGTTTCTTTGGAGTACAAGAGGTGGAATATCTGGGTCATATTGTATCTCATTAAGGAGTTAAGGTAGACCCTAGCAAAATTAAAGCCAGTAAGGAATGGAAAATCCCCACATCCATAAAGCATCTTCAAGGACTTCTCAAGTTAAAAAGGTATTATCGCAAGTTTGTTAAGAATTATGGGAGAATAGCAGCACCTCTAACAACATTATTGAAGAAAGATGCATTTTCATGGACTCCAGAAGCAACAAAGGCCTTCGAACATCTTAAGAGGCAATGTGCCAAGCACACCGGTCTTAGCTACACCGAACTCCACGAAAACCTTCATTGTGGAATGTGATGCCTCAGTAAATGGAATTGGTGTTGTTCTAATGCAAGATGAAAGACCCATTGCTTTTGAAATTCATCCAATCAAGGGAAAGTTTTTAAGCAAAGCTATTTATGAGAGGAAATGTTGGCAATACTCCATGCACTTAAGAAATAGCGACCCTACCTAATGGGAAGACACTTCAAGGTAAAAACGGATCATGATAGCGTTAAATACTCTTTAGAAAAAATATTATCCTCTGAAGAGCAACAAAAGTGGGTCACATAGATGTTGGGTTATGACTTTGAAATCATCTACAAAAAAGGGGAGAAAAATGTGCTGGCAGATGCACTCTCAAGAAAGGATGAGGATGTGGAAGCATTGTTGTGTGCCATTTCTATTATCCAACTAGATTGGATAAACGAAGCAAAGGTGGAATGGAAGAATGATGAAGAAGTGTGGGCACTTATTTGAAAATTACAACAAGATTCCAGTACGTCTGATACATTTAGCTGGCAAAATGATTCGTTATGGTACAAAGATCGCTTGTACCTCTGTAAGAATTCCCAGCTAAAATAAAAGATTCTTATGGAATTGCACACTTCTCCCTTAGGAGGGCACTCAGGATTTTTAAAAACTGACCACACGGTTAAGAAGGAATTTTATTGGGATGGCCTTAAATTAGATATTCAAAATTTTGTGTCGGAATGTTTGGTTTGCCAACAAAATAAAGTTGAAACAATTAAGACATTGGGTCTATTACAACCTTTATCCATTCCAAGCCAATGTTGGGAGGAGGTTTCAATGGATTTTATCACAGGTTTACCCAAGGCTGAGGGAAAGAGTGTCATCATGGTGGTATTTGACAGACTTACCAAGTATGCACACTTTTGTGCATTATCACATCCATTTAAAGCCAGTACAATTTCTACTGCATTCATGGAAACAATTCAAAAGCTACATGGAAACCCAAAGATTATTGTAAGTGACAGAGATCCCATTTTCACTAGAAATTTTTGGGCAGAATTATTTTCTTGTCTTGGTACTCAGTTAGCTCATAGCTCATCTTATCATCCACAATCTGATGGGCAAACTTAGATATTAAACAAATGCTTGGAAGGATATCTTTGTTGCTTTGTATCTGATGAATAGACACAATGGGTCAAATGGTTGCCTCTAGCTGAATGGTGGTATAACACTTCCTTCCATATAACAACAAAAATGACCCCATTTATGGCACTTTATGGGTATCAGCCACCATCCATCACATCATATTTAAGAGAAAATTCTAAGGTTCACGCAGTGGAACATCACAACAAACATCAACAACAAGTCCTCCAACTCTTAAAGGATAACCTCTTGTTGGCACATAATAGAATGAAACAACAGGCAGACCAACATTGCAGCGAAAGAAGTTTTGATGTAGGTGATTGGGTATTCCTACGGCTACAACCATATAAAAAAATGTCCGTCAAGCAAGCTAAGAAGGATAATAAATTATCACCAAAGTATTATGGTCTGTACAAGGTGTTGCAAAAGATTGGTACAATGGCATACAAATTGGAGCTTCCTGCAGCTTCTCAAGTGCACCCAGTTTTCCATGTTTCATCTTTAAAGAAGGTTATAGGTGACAAGCTCCCAGTTCAAACAATATAGACAGAACCTGACAAGGAAGGAAAAATTATATTGGAACTGGAAGCAATCACATAAACAAGAACTCGACAGCTACGAAATCGATCAATTTCGGAGTATCTTATCAAGTGGAAGAACTTATCTGCTAAAGATTCCACATAGGAGGATAAGAATTTTATACAGAAGCATCCAAAACTACTCAAGCCGTGAGGAAACACTTTTTTTGAAGGAGAGGCATGTTGGGTCCTTATAATACTAGTGATGTACCCCCATTACTATTGTAGTTGTACCCCTTATTAATATTGTTGTGCCCTATTATCTCCATTTGTTAACTGTGCCCCATATAATCCGCTATTGTTATTTTTTGCTTTAATTTATTATGTTAGTTGGATGGGTTATTTATGACTCCTTAGATCTCCTATATATATAAAGGAGGTTTTTGTCATTGTATCACCAAGAATTGTTTATTTATGTAATCGCCAAAGGTTGCCCCCTCGAAGAGGCTGAATTTTAAAGCATTGATCTATCTTTTCTATCTTTTTCTTGAGCTGGTTTCATAACACCAGGAGTCCGAAGACTATTAATTCCTGAAATCAAGAAAGTTGAAATTCTGAAGGTAGCCAGAGATCAGAAAGTTTTCGAGGCTGCAATCTACCTTGGTGACTCCACGCATCGAATAACAAATTGGAAGGTGTCTCCACTGCTAGAAGATTAGTAGCTTGATGAAGTTTCAAGATGAGTTCCATTGCAAGAATGAATGCCAGGTATGCCCCTATGAATCGGCCTCATATCCCTGGTTTTCCAAATCCTATGCCAAAGGTTGATTGGTTAGATGATCTTCTAATATTCAAAGATGAAAAGAAAGACAATACTCCTCTTCATTTGGTTAGGTTCCATATGCATGTACATAGTCTTAAGGTTCAGTTCCCTGAAGGTTGTCTCATGAAGATGTTTATGACCACTTTAGAAGGAAAAGCATGGTCTTGGTATAAAAGCTTGGAAAATGGTTGATTATATTCTCTTACCAATTTCCATGATGTATTCTATGACAGTATAAAGAGTGTCATCCCTCCTTATTGTTGGTCAAAGATTGTTGTAAACATTCTATGAGTTTTATTCAATATTTGGAGGATTGTTATGATGATGATGAATTCTTGGATGAAGAAATTTTATAGGCTCTTCATAACAATACATTTCAACACCAAGATGAAAGGATAACATCCCATGAAATGCAGTGTGAAAATCAGCAGGGGTTTACTTATGAAAATCATATTACATCCTCCGAGATTGATGTAGAGATGCAGCTGATTTGTCAGTCTTTGGATCATAATGAAGATGAAAATAATTGCAAACACCAAGTAGAAATACTGGAAGAAATTTTTTATAACCCTCAGGCAGAGGAAAAGGTTGATGATTTATGTAATTCCTTGCAGCAGATTACTTCAATGAATGATCATAATAATGAGGAAAATTACATTGTCTATGGGAATCATGAAGAAAGGCAGTTGGATAGCATATCAAAGGAACTTTGTGTGGCTGAGAATCAATTTTATGAAGATATAGAATGTTATGAGAATCATCAAACTAATCATGTGTTTTTTGATCCTATAGTTGACCACATGGAAAAGATTTACTATTCAGGCTTCCAGTTATATTTTCATCTTGAAGAACAGTTACACCTCATGCTACCTTGGTTATTGTTGTATCATTTTTATTTTTGCTTCAAGCACAACCAAAAGATTCAAGTGTCAGATCAGATCGATGACTGACTTCATTGGAAGTTTCATGTTCCTTGAGCTACAAGTGGAGATTACAGCTGATAGGGTAGGTAGGAATGTGCAAATAAGCTCAGGGTATGTTGACTAAGCATCTATTTTAGTAAGTGAAATTTGAATTCTTTTTACAAAAATCATTAGAGGCTTTAGGAGCTAATTGGGTAGAAGTTTAGAGTTTTATTCTAGAGGATGGATAGAGGCACTAGAGCTACAGGTTCTAAGTGTACCACAAGGTCACACTATCCCTAATGGAGCCACTGTTATCACCCTAAAATTTTTGTTTCTAAACTTTGGAAAATTTTCCTTGTTTCTAGTCATAGTCTTATAATAGGTTTTGAGTCATCGCATCTCAATAGTGTCATTCTCTTTTCCAAATAAAGTTTGATAGCTTCATTCCATGTCCTAGAAGCCTCACCATGTGTTTAGAAGTCATATCTCACATCATTTTAAACAAATTTTGAAATTAGCTACAAATCCATGTTTTTGAAGTGTAGACAGTGTAAAAATCCTACTTTTCATTATGAAATCACTGAACTATGAGTTTTCGTAGCGCACTACGAAACCACCAAAAAAAGCATGTTTCATCATAAAAGACTATGTTTTTTGCTTTTAATAGTCAACTTCTAGAAGGGTTCCTTAGCAGTTGAGAACTCAATTTTGAAAAATGAAAGTATATTTTCTTCCTAACATACTGAAATACAAAAACCTCATTCATTTTCTTCAAATTCATTATGAGGTGGGAGAAATTTATGGTTAAACTTGCGCTACGAAACTGCTGAAAGCTAATCTTCGTCTTCTGATTTTAGCAGTCTTTTTCAAGATCCGTTTCTAGTCATAGGAAAAGGCATTTTGGAATTCTGAAGGAGGTTTCTCTTCACCAACTCCCTTGCTACAATAAACTATCTCAATTTCTTCATAAGTGTTATAAGTTGGGAGATACTAATCTTTCTTTGAAACCCTAATTTTAGAGAACAAATTTTTCCTGTTTTACACGTGTTTTTCAAGGATAGATTCCGGACAGTTGGAGAAGTGTTTTTAAAAACCAAGAGATTTTTTCATTCTAGATAGTATGGAATACAAAAATCTCCTTCAGTTTCATAAAATCTGTCATGGATGAGAAAATAAAGGCTCTGTCCCACGTGCTAATTTTCAAGTATCCTAAACCTAAGAACATGGAAACATGTTCCTTAATTTCTAGGGTTTATCATCAGCAGTAAGGTGACAACGTGGGAGGCATCATCAAATTTGACCTCATGAGGTTGCAACTGTCAAAGAATGCATTCAATTTCTAGTAAAGGTGGTTTAGTCATAACAAGGAGTTGTACTCCTAATTGTATTAGGACTCTAGGACAGTCAGTTCGTTGTCACTTGTATTTAATAGTCCGTTTTATGGTTAGAATAGGTGTCAATAATAGAAATTCGAATTCTTTTGATGAGGGATGCGAGAATACATTTTGTAAATGCTATATGTAAAGAAAGAGGTCGAATGAGCAAGGGGTTGGAGACTCTTTGGCTCAGCTGCTACTCTATGTGCATACTGTGTATATTTTAACCTAATGCAGAATTTCTACTTAGACAACTCAAGATTCATGAAGAGTTCTTGTATGTTCTTGTTTTGATGGTATCTTCCAATATTTGCATTGGTGTTTACCTTTAATAATTTACTATTTTAGACATGGACTATGTTTTTTCACTGAATGACTAGGGAAGCCATATTAGACATATGCATAATGTGATCACTAATACTATTTTTGATCTAGTTAATAGAGTATTATTAATAAATAAAATATTAGAAATTACTCGAGAAATAAGTGTTAGAGTTAGAAGATTATTTTCAAGGTGGAAAAACTTATTGGTTGTAAAATTAAATATAAATCTTTTCTTAAATGTCTCCTAAATATCCCTAGGAGGATAGGATCTGTTTATCCAATTTAATGTTCTTAAATTGTTATCATAAATTATTGACTAGGGCAGGTATACTGATGAAGCACAAGTGCACAATATGTGCTAGAAGTTATTTTATGTCTTTAAGATATCTATGTTATTGTTAAGGTCTAAAATTAGAATTAATATGGAGATGGTGTTACTCATTGTATTAGAGTATTCTTTTAAAAGTTGTTAGCTGCTTATCCTAAAAATTGATCTCCATTGAATCAGATTTGTGGATGGTTTGAAAGTGACATGAAACTCTACTTTTGTTAGACTATATCTTATTTTAAGTAGAGTTTTATGCTACAACCAAGTCTAGATAACTATGTGCAACAGAGATCTATTTTATCAAATTGGAAATGAATGATGTCTAAATTTATTTGGCAAGAAAAAGACTGTCACTCTTTAACTAATTCAACTTCATCCAGACAAGAAATAAAACTAATAAATTGAAAGTCAACTAAGCTATGAAATGAGACAGTTGAACTACACTAGGTAGAAAGAAAAGGAGATGATCAAATTGTACTAGATATAAAGAAAATGAAATAACATAATTAGGCTAGGTAGAACGCAAAGGAAATTTCTTATGTAGACAATTGCTTAATCGCGAATTCCATTATACTACATTTCAAAACACAAAACAGAGCATCTACAATTTAAATTTTAAGAAATTAAAGAGATCTATGTGCAATTGGTCAAAGACTTGTACTGAACGTAGGAGCCCTCCACGAAACAGTAAAAAATATTCAATCAAAACAAAAAGGAAAATGTGAACCAAGTCTATTACTCATAAACAAGTTTGACAAGATGTTCTCAAAATTTCCATATAGCGGTGCACACCCAAAACACAGAGTGGCCATTGCTTTTATAATATTTCTCTGAATAACAGTGCAAGATTTTTAAGCCTACATATATTTATTTCAATCCTATTAAACCAAACTATATCACTAAATAATCTATTTCCAATTTGGAAAGACAAATCGATAAGATTTCGTGAAAACTTGGAATTTGTCCCAACAATAATCTTGTAGTTGACTTTGAGTTTGACCGAGTTATAGTGAAATCTTCTTGAAGGATTGACTCAAGAGAATAGGAAATAATCCATGAGGGGATAATTCCTCATCCATCTGTATCTTCTTTTGCTTAGATGATGCACTTGAACCGTGTCAACAATGGAGGTAGCGGCGGAAACTCAGATTAGCTGCAGAAACATGCTAATTCCGTAGTTAAATGCACACTTTAACAAAACAATAAGGTATATAGACCAATATGAAATAGAGGACATGTAAGTGCTTACCTTAACAAAACCTTGTGTCTACTGCATTTATTTAGGTGATAGCTATAGGAAAAAGGAATAAGTATAGGAAAAAAGGGTGTCAAGGTAAGGAAATCCTTGGACTCTACATTCCCCCATGCTGGAGGTTTTGTATGTCCTCATACAATTCATCATGGTAATTCTCTTGTGCCCTCTGATTATCACATTCAAGATTCACTTTCTTCTTCTTTCTGGCAATCACTGACATTCTTGGTTTCTTCATGAGGATCTTATATTTTAGGTTGATGATTTCTCTTTGCATTGCCCTATTTTCCTTCTTCAACTTCAAGTTCTTTTTGTACCATAAACTAAAATGAAGAATAACATTGTCACTTTTTGCAATTTGAATCCCATTCTATGCTTTCAATGTTTGATTTTCATTTTTGAGATATCTATTTAATGTCTCCAACTCAAAGATCTCTTACTTTAAAACATTAGGGGTTGAAGTTTCTTGTGGTTCATTCAACTGATAGCTTCCTTCTCCCAGACTTTGGATTGATTCTTTAGTTGTTGCTTCTTTCCTTTCTAATGACTCTATGTAGTCATAAATCTCTTGTTGAACATGATCAACACGTAGACTATGCAGTAGACTTCTTCGAGATGAACTAGAGGGTGGTGATGACACCTTTGGTGATAGTTTTGGTGAGCCTTCTAGAGGATCTTCAGGGTCTTCAATTAGCTCCCTCTCATAAAGATCAATATACTTTGTAGCCCCTGAAACTACTTGTTTCATTGTATTGAATCTATTAATTCTCCTCAGTCCTGAGGTATGTAATCCATGTGCTTTCCACTTTTCAACTTTTAGATTCTTTCCTTGAGGAAGGATCTTGATTTGTGGTAAATCTTTTGTTCTTTTGTTGGCCTTCTTTCTTCTAAGATTTCCCATTTTCATTTTCTACAAAATATCCAGTATGGGTAGTTCATCCTCTGATATTTCCTATTGAGACTGGGGATATTTTTCTTTTATCGCTTCCATTTTTCGCTTCCTTCCCCTTAGAGTTATACTATTGTTAGGCTGTTTAGGAGCTCTTTCTTCAAAATTGTTTCTTACAAGAAAATTTTCCCAGTTATACCCTATATTTTGAAGGTGAAACTCAACCAAGATCTTTATCAATCCATGACGATACATGGTATTGTCTATGAATTGAATTTTATTTTGAACATTCATGCACATTTTCTTAATTCTATGCAAGAGGAAATAAGGAAGATTCATTTGGTGCACCTCAATAAAATTCATCATTATTATAATGTGGTAGAAATACATGTATCCAAACTGACCCTCACAAGTAATACATTTCTGAAGTACAAGGAGAAAGTTCCTCCCCTTACTCTTAAGGGTTGTACTAGGAATACCTTCCTTGAAGATGGTGACGTCCATGTTTGGATATTTTAGGAAAACTCTCCAATCTTCTCCATTGATTCCCTTGTTTTTGAACCATCTTTCTCCATTTCTAGGCAATTCAGTAGCTTTTGCGATCAGGTACTTCGTTATGGTGAACTTGATGTCTCCTATTTCTACCGTTGTTCCATCAAATGAATGTGCGAAAGTCTTCGACACCTCCTTGTGGAAACTATCAAATTTCTCTATGAATTGTACCCATTGTACTTTCTGCAACAACTCCATGGTTTGAGGATATCCTTCTAATAATTTCTTCATTGCTGGCTTGGTTTAGACAATAACACCCATTATGGAAGATGCTTCGTCTCAAGGACTACTCACTTGACTGGAAAAATGGTGTTGGTAGGGTTTTGTTCAATGGGAGAGAGACATAGAGGCTATGTGAATTAAGGGAAATGGAAGAGCAGGTGAATTATAATGAAGGCCATGGGAATGAATTGACCATTGGAGGGAATTCAAAATAATGTTTCGGTGATCGATTCGGAATGGGGACAAGAAAGGAGTTTAAGTGGTATATTATGATTATTTTGACAAGCGACCATCTCCCTTAATTTGCAATGATTTTGTTTTAATTTGGTAGTGCTATGTCCTCTTAGTTCATATATGCAATATATTAATCCTCATTGTAAAATTAAAGTATCAGATACCTTTCATTTATTTGCTAACCTTAATTTTCCTTTGGTATCTCGTGCAGGTAATTTACACTGTCAATTATTCTTCAATTCGAATCACCAAGTGTTCGTGTCAAGTTCGCTAAAAAATTTTTATTAGAGCTACAAAAACTTGTTTGAGTTGTAGAAAGTTGTTGATTCTGTAGCTGAGAAAAAAAAACTTTGGGAAAGGGATATATATATTATATATATATATATATATATATATATATATATATATATATTATATATATAATATTATGAAGAAAATTTAAGGTGCAACAGGAGTTCGTTTTCATGTTTATAACTTTTTTTTTCTGAATATCTATATATATTATATATATATAATTTACTTATTTACTTTTATATAGAAAAGTAAAATTTCTAAGGTGGAAAAGAAGAAGAATGAATTCTGAATTATCTTGGAAAATTTTGATAAATTCTTGTTTTGTTAGTGGCTTTTGATAAAGTGTGAGTCAATGTCCATTCACTAAAAGAAGAATTTTCTCTTCATCAATAGTCCTGATTCTAATTGCACCATTGTGGAAGACATTTTCAGCTTCATAAGGCCCATGCTAGTGGGTTTGGGATTTCCCTTGAAAATTTTTGAACTTTGAATCAAAGAGTAATGCCCAATATCCTCGATGAATTCTTCTTTATTTAATGTACTTATCATGCCATCTGGATCTCTGTTGTTGAACTAGGTTGGTCTTCTGGAGGGCTTCTTGTCTTATTTCATCAAGCTCATTGAGTTTTCTCATCCTTTTCTTTTGTGCTTCAGATAAGTCAAGATCTAGCTAGACTGTCGTTTTATAAGTCTAGATCTAGAACTCTATTGGAGGTAAGACTTGCTTCCCATAAACAAGTTCATAGGGAGTATGTCCTGTAGTACTTCTCCATGTAGTTATATAAGCCCAAAAAGCTTCTTGGAGATTTTCTGCCTAGTCCTTCCTGTGTAAGTGTATAATCTTCACAAGGATTGCTTCAATCACCTTATTCATCGACTCAACTTGTCCATTGGCTTGTGGATGGTACAGATTGGACTTTCAATGTTTGATTTCGTATTGCTCCACAAGCTTCTGCACTAATCTAGATGTAAACTGTGTTCCTTGATCTGTTACAATTTCTCTTGGAACACCAAATGAGTGAAAATATCCTCGAAAAGAAATGAAACTACAACATTTTCAGTAGCAAAAGGAAGTGCTTTACCTTCTACCAATTTAGTGACATAATCAGTACATACCATAATATACCTTTTTTGCTTTAGAGGTGGGTTGATTGGAGCAAGAAAATCTAGTGCCCATTTTTCAAATGGTTCAATGAGTACCTGTGGCTATAATGTCATTTCATTTGAAAGAGTGGTTTTTCCCATTCTCTGAAAACTATCACATCCTTTAGCATATTCCTTGGTATCCCTAAAAATGGAAGGCCAATAATATCCTAAAGGTAAGACTTTATAATCAGTTCTTTTGTCAGAAAAATGTCCTCCACATGGTTCATCATGCCAATATTTAAGTATTTCTGGTATTTCATCCTCTTGAACACATCTTCTGATAATGAGATCTAGTCCTGTTTTGTATAAATCTTCATTTATCCATGAATAAGATGTGCTATTGTGAATTATCCTCCTCTTTTCTCTAGGAGACAAATGAAATGGAATTTTCCCTGTAGCTAAATAATTAGAAATATCTACATACCATCGTGATTTAGTAGCTACTCCAAAAAGGTATTCATCAGGAAATTTATCTTCTACAGATTGATCATATTATCATTATGAGTTCTAGATAAAAAGTCAGTAATATTGTTATGTTTTCTGAGTCTATTTATAATGGTGATGTTGAATTCTTGTAACAATAAGAGCCATTTGGTTATTATTCCATTTGTGATTGGTTTATTCATTAGGTATCTAATGGTAGAATGGTCTGTGTGAATGAAGGTTTCATAGCAAGTTATATAATGTTTGAATTTGTTAATGGCATGAACTATAGCTAAAAACTTCTTCTATGTTACAACATAAGTTAACATTGTAGGTGTTAAATTTTTACTAGTATAATAGATTGCATAAGAAGTAAGGTCTTCTTTCCCTAACACAGCTCCTAGGGCTGTATCTGAAGCATTAGTTGATATATTGAAAGGCAATTTCCAATTAGATCCTTTTAGGATAGGTGTTTCAGAAATTCTCTTTTTCAAAGTTTCAAAGGCAGCTTGATAATCAGAATCCCAATTGAAATCACAAACCTTGGTAAGCAATTTAAACAGTGGAGATGTAATTTTTGTGAAACTTTCTATAAATCTTCTATAATATCTAGTAAAACCAAGAAAACATCTAACATCTCATTGACAGTTTGGAACTGATAATTTAGAAATGATCTCAACTTTAGATGAGTCCACCTTAAGTCCATCCCATGAAATATGGTGACCTAAAACAATTCCTTCGTTAAACATCATGAAACATTTCTCATGAATTAACTAGAGATTTTTTTCTTTACATCTTGTTAAATTTTTTTCTAAATTTTCAAGTGCTTCATTAAAAGAATCTCCATAAATTGTGAAATCATCCATGTATACTTCCACACAATCATGAATAAGGTCAAAGAAAATTCTGAGTACTGCTCTTTGGAATGTTGCCGGACCATTTCATAATCGAAAGGGAATTACTTGGTAAGCATAAGTTCCCCATGGATAGGTGAAGGTGGTTTTATATTGATCTTCAAGTGCTACCTAAATCTGGTTATATCCACTAAAACCGTCCAAAAATGAAAAATATTTTTTCTGTATTAATGTGTCTAATACTTGATCTATGAAAGGTAGTGGAAAGTGGTCTTCTAATGTTTCTTTATTCAATTCTTTGTAATCGATGCATACTCTCCATTTTCCATTTTCCTTTGGAACAATTACTAGGGGTGAAACCCATTGACTGTCTCATATCGGATAAATGAAATTTACATTTAACAGCTTTCACAATTCCTTCTTAACAATTTCTTTTAGATTTGGGTTCATTCTTCTTTGTGGCTATCTAACTTGTCTTACACTTTGTTCAATGTAGATATGATGTATGCAAGTTTTAGGATCAATTCCTCTCATATCAGAATATTCCCATGCAAAAGAAGAAGAATGTTTCTATAAGACTTCTATCAGTTGATTCTTTTGTAATCCTTCCAAGTTTCCATTAATATTCAAAGTTTTACCTGGAAAGATTTCTATTACAGAATTCCCAAATTTTTCCATGGAGAGCAATAATACTTATCTGGATGAGAGATATTCATTTCGACTATGATCATAATGTGAGAAAGATTCATTATTTTCCAATAGATTTAAAATTTGGTCTTCCTCTCTTATTTGTCCAGTGGTGAAAATAGGTTGTATATCATATTCATCATCTATCCATTTTTCATTCTCTATTTCTATTGTTGTTCTTGTAGGAGGGTATAATGTAAATTTCGTTGTAGAATCTTCATTTGAGATAAACATGTCACTTGATCTACAATGAATGAAAGCATCAATTGTAGCTAACCAAGGTCTTCCTAGGATTATTGGGTGTCCTCCTAAATTATTCTTGGGTTTTAAAACCATGAAATCAACAGGATATTCCCAAGAATCTAAGGATACAGAAAAATCCTCCGACACACCATCAAGTTTAATCACATACCTCTTTGCTAATTGTAATAATGTTGGTGTGTATTGAAGACTAGGAAGCCTTAGTGAATCCATGACTTGTTTACTCACTATGTTTATGGCTACTCCTACATCAATTAGTGTGTTTGGTATTTCAATTCCATTGATGTGAATTTTTACAATGGTGCTTCCTGGATCTAGATATTTTTGAATTGTTGTTCTCCCCATCACGATGTCTGCAATTTTATTGACTAATTGAATTCTTTTTATGTTTTTTCTCTCTCTTCCTGATCTTTGAGTACTTAATTCCGTAATTGTTCTTGCAAAA
This sequence comes from Pinus taeda, assembly GCA_000404065.3. Classification (NCBI taxonomy): domain Eukaryota; kingdom Viridiplantae; phylum Streptophyta; class Pinopsida; order Pinales; family Pinaceae; genus Pinus; species Pinus taeda. The sequence goes on from APFE031598414.1 coordinate 20,616, forward strand.
ATTGGTATTTCTTTTATTGCTCCTAACAAAGGAATTTTGATACATACATTTCTTAAATTATCCAACATATTATAATAAGGAAATGTGATTTGTTTTTCTACTCCATCGATTTTCATCCGTTCAGGAAAAGGTGGTCTAATTGATTCCGAGGGTTGTCATATGAAAGGAGTATTTATTAGAACATTTTCTGTTTGATTATTCTCTTTTTGAGGGAGAGAGGTCTCTCCTTCTTCAGATTGATTTTTAGGTTTTTGAATATTTGGTCTTACTTCCTGAATAACAATAGGGGTTTTCTTTGTAACACTATTCTAGACCTTAATTGTACATTATTTAGATCTAGTGGAGTTATTAGATACGTTTGAGCATTTTTCCCTTCAATTTTGTACATAGGTTGTTGTGGTATTTTTTTTATTAGGATTTTGAAGTGGTTGAGTGGGTAGTTGATTGGGTTTTTGTGTAAATGGTAGGGAGAGCCATGAATTTTGATTCTGAACTTGGATTTGAGGTAATTGATTATCTTGGGCAATTTGTTTGGACTGGGGTAGAAATTGTGGTGGAATATAGGATGGTGAATATTGTTGATATTGAGCATAAGCCTCATAAGGTCTTTTCCATCCTTGATTCCAAGACTGTGATTGTGGTCGCGCCCAAGGCTACCAAGATGGATTCCAATTATTTTGTGAAGATTGGGAAAATTGTTGTGGTCTGAAGCCTTGTGGTTGATTTGGTTGGTAGTTTTTCCATGGTCTCCTGGATATAAAGTAAAGAGGGTCTACCTGTTCTGGTACTCCTTCATCATTAAATACAACCTTCAAACCTGGTAAACAAGGACACTCCTTAGTATCATGATTATCTACACATATGGCACAAGTTTCTATAGATCTGGAAACTAAGGGACACTCTCTTAAGGCATGCTTCATTTGACATCTCGGGCATAAAATAGATAATGCATCATTTTCAGATTTTGGTTTATTCTGTATTTTAGGAGTGTCTATCTGTTCAATTGGACTCCCTAAAATATTTGTCTTCAAGGTATCAAGCAAGCTTCCTAATTCTTCCCTATTGACTGTCCCAACTGTAGATTTATTAATTCTTGATAAGAGAGGGTCTCTAGGACTCTTTCCAACCTACGGTTTACCCCTTGAGATATGTACACATAGATCAAAAATATCTAAAAATGGTAATTGAGAAATATCCCCTTTCCCTGTTATGTTAAGGATATCAATCCATTCATCTTTGATATCTTTGAGTAGGAGGGATTTCAAAGTTTCCTCATCCAAATTATCCATTTTTTCTCTTTTAATATTGTAGACAAATCTCTCTACTAAGTCTTCCAGATTTTCATCTTTCTTTTGAGTCATTTTGAAGGCTTCATCTTTAAGGTTCCTAGGCATACAAAAATATCTGTATTTTCCTAAGAAATCCTCTTTCATTTCTACCCATGTTCTTATAGAATTCACTCCTAAACTCATGAACCATTTTAAGGTTGAATCCTTTAAGGTAGCAGAGAACAATTTCAATTTTTGAGCATCATGTAGATATTCATATGATCTACATAATAATTCAAATTCGAAGAGAAATGTCTCTGGGTCTTCATTTATTTTTCTGTGGAAATTAGGAAGAATTGAGGGTGATATATTTTTCATTGTGAGGGTTGTATCTTCATCAAAAGTAGGAAATCCAAAATGATATTGATTTCCTCTACCTCTACCCCCTCTTCTATTCCTATATCCACCTCTTCCTCTTCCTCTTCCTCCTCCAATCCTATTTTCCTCCCCGTTGACATTGTGTACCTCTCCTTCCCCTTCTCAAGCCATGATAGATTCCTTAGAATTAATGTAAGGTTCTTCTAATTCTTCTAGTTCCTCTATTAATGGGTGGAAAAAGTAAGTTTCATGATCCTCTTCTTCACTAGGAACTTCTAATTCTTCTCCCAAAATCTCTTCATCAATGGAGGATAGAAAAACTACTCCTGTAATTGGGGATGCAGGGTTTTCTTCAATTACAGCTTCAGTGGATGAAGTAGGTGAAGTTCTGGATTGGATTTCTGATCTTGAGACTTCATGAAGTCTTTGTCAACCTATAAATGGAATTTGAGTTTGAGTAGGTGGTGTGGAACTTCGAAATCATGGTGAAGTGAGTGGATTTGTGGGAATCAAGCTTCTTCCTCGTCCTACAAATCTATCTCTAGATTCTCTATCCCTACACATATCATGTTTTGAACTAATAGTTTTCCTATTTTTTGAATTCTATTTGGACTTCCCCGACAATGGCGCAAGCTTTTTAGCCAATTTAATGTTCTTAAATTTTCATCATAAATTATTAACAAGGGTAGGTATACTGATGAAGCACAAGTGCACTATATGTGCTTGAAGTTGTTTATGTTATTAAGATATGTATGTTATTGTTAAGGTCTAAAATTAGAATTAATATGGAGATGGTATCACTAATTATACTAGAGTAATATTTTTAAAGTTGTTAGCTGGATATCCTAAAAATTAATCTCTATTGAATCAATTTTTTGGATGGTTTGAAAGTGACCTTAAAGTCTACTCTTGTTAGACTGTTTTTGATTTTATCTGGAATTTTATGCTGCAGCCAAGTCCAGATTACTATGTGCAAGAGAGATCTATTCTGTCAAATTGGAAATGAATGATGTCTAAATTTAATTGCCAAGAAAAAGATTGTCACTCTTTAACTCATTCAACTTCATCCAAACAAGAAATAAAACTAATAAACTAAAAATAAACTAAGCTATGAAATGAGACAGTTGAAATACACTAGGTAGAAAGCAAAGGAGATGATGAAATTGTACCAGATAAATAGAAGATGAAATACTAGAATTAGGCTAGGTAGAAAGCAAAGGAAATTGCTTATGCAAACAATAGTTTAATCGCGAATTACATTAGACTGAATTTCAAAACACAAAACAACGCATCTACAATTTAAGTTTTAAGAAATTATAGAGATCTACGTTCAATTGGCTAAAGACCTATACTAGATGTAGGAGCCCTCCAGGAAACAATCAACAATATTCATTCAATGCAGCATAGAAAATATGAACCAAGTTTATTTCTCATAAACAAGTTTAAGAAGATGTTCTTAGAATTTACATATAACGATGCACACCGAAAACACAGAGTGACCATTGCTTTTATAATATTTCTATAAATAATAGTACGAGAGTTTTAAGCCTACATACCTTTATTTGGATCATATTAAACCAAAATATATCACTAAGTAATCTATTTGCAATTTGGAAAAATCAATCGATAAGATTTCGTGAAAACTTGGACTCTGTCCTAGCAATAATCTTTCAGTTGACTTTGACGTAGACTTTGTTACAGTGCAATCTTCTTGAAGGATAATAGGAAATAATCCATGAGGAATCATTCCTCATCCATCCATACCTTGTTTTTCTTAGCTAGTGCACTCGAACCTTGTCAACAATGGAGGTGGTTGTGGAAACTCAGATTGGCTACAAAGAAAGGCCAATTTCGTAGCTGAGTGCACACTTTAACAAAATAATAAGGCATACAGACAAATATGAAATAGAGGACATGTAATTTCTTATCTTAACAAAAACTTTTGTCTATTTCATTTATTTACGTGATAGTTATAGGAAAAAGAAAGAAGTATACACGAAAAGGGTGTTAGGGTAAGGCAGTCCTTGGACTCTAAAGGATTTAATAAGATGTGAGAGAATGATTTATTAAATGACTTAGTTGGAGAAAGATACCAACTTTGGGTAAAAAAATAATTGTGGGGGGAAAATAGGCTTTAAATAAATAAGGAAAGAACATTTTTAGCAAAAAAATAAGGCCTAGGAAAAACGGTTTGCAAACCCAAAAGTAGGACACTACTAGAATATGTTGGGAAGAAAACTTATAAAATAAACCATAAAAAAATCAATGGGGGGTTTTTTCAATTGGAAATAATACCTTAGATTGGGGGGAACTGATGGACTCAGTTCGTGGTTGGGAGGAACGTGCTTCGTTCCTGAATAATTTCAGAAACAACAATTTTGGTTATGGATTCTATTATTTTCTCTTTGGATTAAGATGCGTTTGAATACTGTAATATTGTTCGAATTTAAAGTAAGTAGATAATTGTCCTTTCTAGTATAAAATTCATTAATATTTGTATATGATATACCTCTGGTCGTATGTTGATGTTTTATTGATAAGGAAGATCAACTACATTTCGTTGTAAATTGATTTACCTCTGCATATGATATACCTTTCTATGTAATGATGAGATTTTGATTATATGAGTATGTTGATGGGCTTCCTTGAAGCATTCAGAACTGTGTGGAAATTTTTGATGAGGAATAGGCAGGAAGAAGGATTCAATATAGTTATATCAACAAATAAGTGGAGAAATATTGAAGGAAAGTGTAGTTATTTTACTTTATAGACATGAAAAAAACACTCTTGATTATTTATTAATCTATCTCTACTGAATAGTTATAACAATTACACCTAAATTCATTCTTCTCTACACTAAACCTAGTTCTATGCCTTAACTCAGAAGGAAGGAATTTACTATAAAAACCAAAACTTGAAAGTGCAAAGATGCCTTGAAAAACATTATGGCTTGTAGATAATTATTATCAATGAGGACGAGAGTTTTTACTTTAATGTAATAGCTCTATAGAAAGAAATGAGAAATTGAAGTTTGAAAAGGAATGCATTTCCATTTAGCAAATGTGTTTGAGAAGAACTAACAAGAATAGGCAATGTTATTATGGTCCAACTAGAATCCAAGTAATTATAATCTTGGAAGCTTAAGAATTGTTTTTTGATGATTACAAAAAAATGTTATGCAACCACCTCACAAATAGATATATCAACAACTTAAAATTATCCTCTTTGAGTGGGAAACATCCTTTACATTACATAAATAAATTAGATGATTCAAATGGCAAAACCTCCCTTCCATATATAAGAGTCTAAGGGGTCATAATATGATCAAAGCCTACATAACAATAATAATATAAGTGCACAAGAATAACAATAGTGCACTTCTATGGGGCACAATAATAATATTATGGGGACTACATGGGCACAACAATAACAATAAGGGTGCTACACTAGTATTATAGGGACCTAACATGCCCCTCTCCTTTGAAAACATGTTGTCCTGAATGCTTGAGTAGTGATGGATGATTTTGTATAAAATTCTCATGCTTCCATGTGGAACCTTCAACGGGTAACTTCTTCCACTTGATGAGATACTATGAAATTGATCTATTTCATAGTTGTTCAGTTCTTGTTTCCATGACAACTTTAGGTTCCAATATGATGTTTCGTTCCTCAACAACTTATGACAATATTGTTTGAAATGGGATCTTGCCACCTATAACCTTATTTAAGCATGAAACATGGAAAACTAGGTGCACTCGAGAAGATGCAGGAAGCTACAATTTGTATGCCATAGCACTAATATTTTGCAACACCTTGTAGGGACCATAGTACTTTGGTGATAATTTATTATCCTTCTTAGCTTCCTGTAGGGACATTTTTTTTTATGGTTGTAGTTGTAAAAAAACTAAGTCGCAACATCAAAACTTTTTTCTCAGAAATCTTGATTTTCCTATTGTTTCAGTCGATTTCGCTCCAAAGTGAGGTTATCGTTTAAGAGTCGGAGAACTTGTCATTGATTCTCAATGTGATCTTCCAATACTTGAACCTTAAAATTTTCTGTTGAAGATGATGTGATGGACGGTGGATGTAGTCCATAAAGGGTCATAAATGGGGTCATTTTTGCTATAGTATGGAAGGAAGTATTATAGCACCATTCAACCAGAGGTAACCCATTGACCCATTGTGTTTTATTATTAGATACAAAGCAGTGGAGATATCCTTTAAAACATTTATTCACTATCTTAGTTTTCCCATCAGATTGAGGATGATAAGATGAGCTATGAGCTAATTCAGTACCTAGGTAAGAAAATATTTCCATCCAAACATTTCCACTAAAAATGGGATCTTTATCGCTTAAATTAATATTTGGGTTTCCCTGTAGCTTTTGAATTGTTTCCATAAATGCAATAGAAACCATAGTAGCTTTAAATGGATGAGATAATATTGAAAAGTGTGCATACTTGATAAGCCTATTAGCTACCACCATGATGACACTCTTTCCTTCAGACTTGGTTACAATTGTGACAAAATCCATTGAAACCTCCTCCAAACGTTATCTTGGAATGGTTAAAGGTTGTAATATACCCGAGGTCTTAATTGTATCAACTTTACTTTGTTGGAAATCCAAACATTCCTGCATAAACTTTATAATATCATATTTAAGGTTGTCCCAAAAAAATTCCTTCTTGACACTGTCATAAGTTTTTAAAATCCCGAGTTCCCTCCTAAGGGAGAGGTGTGCAATTCCAAAAGAATCTTTTGTTTGAGTTGGGAATTCTTAAAAATATATATGAAATATTTGTACCATAATGACTCATTCTTCCAGCTAAATGTATTAGATGTACTAGGATCGTGCTGCAATTTTTGAATGAGTGTCCACACTTTGTTTTCATTCTTCCATTCATCCCTTGCTTTGTTTATCCAATCTAGTTGGATAATAGAAATGGCACAAAGAAATGCTTCCACATCCCGATCCTTTCTTGAGAGCACATCTACAACAACAATTTTATTCCCTTTTTTTGTAGATTATTTCAAAGTCATAACCCAACAGTTTTGCTACTCTTTTGAAGATAATATTTGTTCCAAAAAGTACTTAAGACTGTCATGATCTATTTTTACCTTGTATCATCTTCCCAATATGTATTTTTTCCATTTCTTTAGTGCATGGAGTATTTCGAACATTTCCTTCTCATAAATAGGTTTTTGTAAATACTTTCCTTTCATTAGACAACTTTCGAAAGAAATGGGTCTTCCTTCTTTCATTAAAATAACACAAATTCCATTCCTCACGGCATCACATTCCATAATAAATGTTTTTGTGAAGTCTGGCATAGCTAAGATTGATGCTTTGCGCATTGCATCTTTAAGATGTTTAAAGGCCTTAGCTGCTTCTGGAGTCCAAGAAAATGCATCTTTGTTTAGTAATATTGTTAGAGGTGTTGTTATTCTCCTATAAATCTTAACAAACATGTGATAATAGTCTATCAACCCAAGTAATCCTTGCAGATGATTTATGGTTGTGGGGATTTTCCATTCCTTATTGGATTTAATTTTGATAGGGTCTGCCTTAACACCCTCATGAGATACAATATGACCTAGATATTCCACCTCATGTACTCCAAAGAAACATGTAGATGTTTTTTCATATAATTGTTTCTCCTCCAATAGTTTGACCACTTGATCAACATGTTGAACATTATCCTTCCAAGACTTGTTGTAGATTAGTATATCATAAAAAAAATACTAAAACAAATTTTCTAGGGAAGGGTTTGAAAATAGAATCAATCAAACCCTGAAGTGCAGAAGGTGAATTCGTAAGGCCAAAAAGCATGACCAAAAATTCATAATGACCGTCATGAGTTCTAAATGTTGTTCTCAGAATGTCTTGAGTTTTAATTCTAATTTGATGATATCTTGAATGAATATCCAACTTAGTGAAGTAAATTTCTCCATGTAATTGGTCTAATAATTCATCAATGATAGGAATGGGAAATTTATCTTTAATTGTGAGCTTGTTGAGCTCCCTATGATCCGGAGACATGTGCCATGATCTATCCTTCTTGTGCACCAATACTACAGGATCCAAAAGAGAACATTGACTAGGTTGAATTATATTGGGCTCTAGTATTACTGCAACCATATGTTTAATTTCACTCTTTTCGGCATAGGGATATATGTAAGGCCTGATGTTTGGAGGAACATTTCTTGGAATAAAATGAATAACATGATCATGATCACAAATATGTGGGAGGCCTTTGGTAGTCTCAAATACCTTAGAATGATTCTCTAAGAATTTTTGGAGTTCTATAGGAACAAACGATTTCACTTTGAACTTCTAGTGAACATAATTGTGCAATCACACCCCATTGTTCTTTCTTCGGAATATTTTTCATGCCATTAGAGAAAATTGTCTATCCTCATTTCCCTCCAATACCCTTTAATTAAACTTTCTTCCCTTTCCAAAACAAATCAAGAAATTTTCTTAAAAATTAAAAGCTAGCATACCGAAAGATTGTAACTATTGGAATTTTAGTACAACACCAACACCACCCATTGGAATGGAGAGAATTGGACTATTCAATACATATTCCCCCATGGGATACTTGATATTATGGCACTTTCTAGACAAATTTATAGTTCCTCCATTTTTATCCATTAGTTTTCATTCTAGCATTGGGTATAGGAAGCAATTCAATTACTTGGCTATGTTACAATGAATAAAATTCTGGGTACTACCTCAATCAATCAACACTATTAGCTATTTCCTCTTGATTTGTCATTCTATCTTGAGAGTTTGAGGAGTGGTAATTCCTGCCAATGCATTAAAAGATATGGCCGGATTCATTTCTTCTTTCTCTAGGGTTGTTTGCTGGTTTATATCCCCTTCTTTTGAATTTTCTTATTCCTTTTCTTCCTCCTCTTCACAATCTATGTAAAATAATTTCTTCTGAGCACACTTATGAAATTTAACAAATTTTCTATCACAACTCTATCAGATCTTTTTTATCTTTTTTCTTCCAGTTTTTGTGGTGTCAACCTTGTAGGTGGTGGAAGGCTAGGGGTAGCAACACTTCCATATTTATTGTTGTAAGTGGTAGGCTTCCTTGTTGTCATAATTTTGCTTTCAATTTTTCTTGCCAACCTGAATGCCTTCTCCAATGAACTAGGTTCCCAAAGGCGAACCTCATGTTGGATGTTATCCTTTAAAGTCCCTATGAAGACATAAATCATATGCTCCTCTAGAATATAATTTACCCTAATATTCAATTTTGGAAGTCCTCAATGTGCTCCGCCATTAAACCCTTTTGTTTGAGATTTATCAATTGGATAAAGAAGGTGTTTCTCTTTGTATCAACATAATGTGCTATCATTTCCTTCGTAAAAATTGACCAATTGACAAGTGGTTTATGAGAAAAAAAACAATCGATACCATAAAAATTGATTGGGTTCTAAATATAAAGTTGAAATGGGTACCTTTTTTGTGTGTTTCACATTATGGAGATCAAAATATTGCTCCATATGTAGTATCCATGTTACTGCATCCTTGCCATCAAATTTCCTCATATCGATCTTTGGAATATGGTTGGTATTCAATCCAACATCAGAGTCTATGAAATCATGATTAACATTTATTTTTTTCTCATAAAGAGTTTCATCTAATACCTTTTCGCCATGAGGAAGCATTTCTTGTAACAACTTTGTCAAACCTTTCATCAAACCTTCCATGTCTACTTTTGAAACATTCTTCAAATCTTTGATGTTGTATTTTAGTTTTTCTTTGATACCATCCATGTTATCTTTCATGCCATCCTTCAAACCTTCCATGTCTGATTTTAAACTATTATTCAAACCATCCATCTTAACTTCCATTTCATTTTTGGTTACTCTTTGTGAGAGCAATTTTTTTGCACTTGGTCCCGTAATTTTGATATATCATGTTGCACTTCTTCCTCTTCTTCATGGGTCGTAGTAGAGATTTCTGGTTGCTTAATAGGTTTCTCCATTTTCTTACCTCGAGCATTTTTAAATCAAACAATGATATCTATGGTTCACTATGCCATTTGAATCATTTCAAACAAAAGTTATGAAAATTTTAAAAAATACACACCTCTTTCCTTGTTTTAAGTTGCTAGATATTGCAACTGTTTTATCTCCATAATTTAGAAATATCCTAAATAAAAAATTCCATCTTGTAGTATGCATCTAAGTCATGTTTCCAACCCACCATGTCATACCAATATTGGAGTCGTCAAGAAATAGTTATGCCAATTTTCCCATGATGACTTGATTATAGATAGGTTTAGTAGAGAAAAATTGTACAGAGTTCTAAGTGTCACTCTTTTGACCTTTCACCTTGAAAATGAAAAAAAACTGCAGTCCATCCTCTTCCAATCTGTTTTTACGAAATTGAAATCGGATGCTCAAAGAGAAAGTTATAACAATTTTCCCCACGTCACATATTTGAGATGGAGTTTTGGAGTGTGCAAAAACCCTAACTTCCTTGGATCATATCTCTGAAAATATAGTGATACAAGATATAAAATTTGTACAAAACGTTTACCAAGATTTCAGCTCCACATGGTTGTCATTTCATCTTTTTAAGCTTTCTAGAAAAAAGTTATAGGGAAAATTCTACAATGACCTATCTGAAGCACCAAAACCCTAGAATCGTAATATAAATGTCCTTTCTATAGATAGGAGTTTAAGGGGTCATAATATAATGATAGCCTACATAACAATAATAATGTAAGGGCACAACAATAAGAATAGTGTGCATCTATGCGGCACAATAATAACAATATGGGGACTACATGGGCACAACAATAATAATAAGGGGGCTACACTGACAATAATAATGAGGGAATACACTAGTATTATGGGGACCTAACATGCCCCTCTCCTTCAAAAATTGTTGTCATCAATGCTTGAGGAGTTCTAGATACTTCTGTATAAAATTATCACCCTCCCATGTGGAATATTCAGTGGGTATGTTCTTCTAGTTGGTGACATACTATCAAATTGATCGATTTCATAATTGTCAAGTTGTTGTTTCTGTAACTTCTTCAGGTTCCAATATGGTTTCTCCTTCCTTGTCAACTTTTGGAAAGATTGTTCGAACTAGGAGCTTGTCACTGATGACCTTATTTAAGCATGAAACATGGAAAACTAGGTGCACTTGGAAAGATGTTGGAAGCTCCAATTTGTATGCCATAGTACCAATATTTTTCAACACCTTGTAAGGACTATAAAACTTTGGTGACAATTTATTCTCCTTCTTAGGTTTCTTGAGGGAAATTTGTTTGTATGGTTGTATCTGTAAAAATACCCAGTCACCTACATCAAAACTTCTTTTGTTACGATGTTGATATTCCTATTGTTTCATTTTATTTTGCGTCAAAGTGAGGTTACCCTTTACGAGTTGGAGAACTTATTGCTAATGATTGATGTGATCTTCCCTTGATTGAACCTTAGTATTTTTTTCCAAGGCATTTTGGAGATCTAGAGAAATAGATGATTTCCATGTTTGAACCCCTAGTGAACATAATTGTGCAATTACGCCCCATTGTTCTTTTTTTAAGCTTTGTCATGTCATTAGAGCTTATTAACTTTCCTGGTTTCCTTGTGATACCCATTAATTCAACTTCCTTTCCTTCCCAAAAAAATTCAAGAAAAATTCTTGAAAATTAAAAGCTATCGTACCCAAATATTGTAACGATTGGGCTTTTAGTACAACATCAGCACCACCCACTAGAATGGAAAGCATTCACTACAAGAAAAATGGACATTGGTGAGGGTTGAAAAATGTCACCATAATCTCATTGCTGACAGTCAAAAGAGCCTCTATGACCAAAAAATGAATGTCAGCAAAGGTGGCATCACCAAAAGTATAGGTGTTATAGTGACATTCAAGGTTTGTCACTGATAATGATTTAAAATGATAGATAGTGGTAGTCACCATTCCATATAAGCAATGGTGATGGACCTTAGCCTCCGTCACCAAAAAATTGAACGTCACCAAAGGTGGCATTGCTAAAAGTATAGGTGTTGTGGTGACATTCAAGGTTCATCATCGATAATGATTATAATGATGAATAATGACCATCACCATTTTATATTAAAAACAACAATTTATCCTTATGGATATTTCATGGTCGTCATTATTGACACATATATATGGTGATGTTCATTGATTATCGCCATTTCATGTTTTGTTGAGGGTCAAAAGATGTCACCATAAACTCATCGGTGACAGTCAAAAGAGCCTATGTCATAAAAAATAGAACGTTATTATTGATGCATATACATATGGTGGTGTTCATTGATCGTCACCATTTCATATTTAGGTGAGGACTGCAAAATGCCTCCACAAGCTCATTGGTTATGGTCAGAAGAGCCTATGTCACCAAAAAATGGTTGTCTCCATGCCATATGAATATCAGGGCATGATGGAATCAAACCACCTATCTTCTGCCCATAAAGTAGGTGCTCTTCCATTGAGCTAACACCCTTTAAGGAATTAGATTTCAAAAAATTAGACCTTGAAACTTTATAAATTTTAAATTCTACAACTTTCAATGAATTATAGAACTTTGTAAAGTCTTGGAAAATATTTTACTAAACAAAAAAAATAACATCAAAGTTGCAAGTTCCTACCTAATGGTTAAAGAAGTTATGAAAAGTGGGTGGAGGGGAAATAGTTGAGTATCAGATACTCAATATGTTCAGTTGAATACTCAATTAGAAATAAAAATTTTAAGATATTTATAGCCTATAAGTGACCTAAAATTATCAAACCCAAAATGTACAATTACACCAAAGATTGATTGCACTTCGTGTGAATCATGTAAATCTCTTGTCACAACATAAAAATATGCCTCTAAATATTTGCATGCCAAAAAGTAAAAAACAATGAGTATATATGACGCAATTATGAATAATAAGTTACATGTTTGAATCCTACTGGTTATGGGGTATAGAAAACTATTAGGAGTGTCTCTCATTATTAATTAATTCAATATGTGAAAATAAAAAAATCAATAACAATAATCTTGAAATATAACCACTAAAGATATGTTAAAATTGTAAGCATAAAGTTTGGCTAATATCCATTACACCAACAAAATATCCAAGGGGCATTCAAACACTTCCAAAGCCACACCAAGCATGAGTATCCAAATATGTAATTGCATGGATACAAAGAAAGCACTCTCTACCTCTCAATGATAACTATGTCCCCCCACAAGTACTTCAACTAGCAAAGCAGTGTGAAGACAAGAACCTCAAAGCTAAAAGAACTACACAATACAAAAATACACTTCATCGCCCCCTCCCTACCTTTATATAATAGATCTATGAGAATAACAAAAAGATCCAAAAAGAATAGGACAAGGAATTTCCTTTAGAGGTGAAATGATACACCCAAGGAATAGAATGTGTGTATGTCCTAACCAAGACTAGAGCGAGACATCTTTGATGTAATTACATTTCTTTTTCAACATGTAGATATAAATATGTTAAATTCTCTTGAGAAAACTTTGAAAATTCTTCCATTGACATGCTTTTATTCTTTGCTAACAAAAGGATATGCTCTAGTTCAAGAAATTCATGTTTCTCAAAATGTTTTTGATGCTCTAATAGTTCCACTGAAAACATGTAAAGAGCAAGTCCATAATGCTAAAGGTAAAGTTTGTCTTGACTTGTTTGTTGGTGAAAAATAAAATTCAATTTCAATCCAAGTTGCATACTTCCCAAAAAAAAGTCTTGCATTAGTTAATGAGGGAAATAAATTCTTTGGAAAACTAAACCATTCGTGGTCTCTCGGACTGATCAGTGGTTCTTTCATGATCTATTATGATTACTACATAAGGTCAATTACTGCACAATCTTGTTTTTTGTATTGATGGCTTGTTACAAACATGTCTCAATATCATCATTAAAGATAAGAGGATATTTGTCGTTCAACTTGTCTACTGTCCAGAAACTTTAAGAATTTTTTCTCTTATAATAAATACAGTTTAAATATCAACAAAAAAACTCAATAGACTGGATTGACTATTATGTAGAAGCTTTTGATTGGGGATTTGCATTTTACATGTTCCTGTCACTTTGTAAGGGCAATAAACTCAATGGTAGAATGAAATGTTACATCACTGCAATGCAACTCAATAAAAATAGTTAGAATGCAAAATGGCAGCTATGACAAAGTAATAAATTCATACCTAAATAAAAAAAAATTCTTTGTTTTAATCAAATATAATAAGAACACTTAAAATAGAATTTAGTGAGCTTATGCTCAGATTTGAAGCATGAATTCTTTAGAAAAATAGAAGAGAGATATTTAATTTTTGATAAATTAAGATAAGTTTAAAAGAATTTTCATCTTCATGATAGTTTAAGATGTGAAAAAATATATAATATAAATGACATCATCACTTGGTAGTTTCGCTAAGCACAAGCCTACCATAGGAAGATATTAGATGAGTGACAAATTAATGTCACGTGAGATGTAAATTAGTTGAAAGAAACACGCATGAAGTGATTTGAAAGCATTCTTTTGCTTTAATATTATTACAAATAAATGCATCATCAAGGATTTTTATCTAGAACCCTATTTGGACACAATCTTGTTGTCAACTTACTTTATTTCAGTTTCATTCACTAATTGTTTATTGGGGCCCTTACTTTGTTCAGTGTTGAAGCAACTTTTCTAAAATTATATGGTGTATTTCCATCACTGATAAACTCAAATTATTCTCATTGAAATATAATATTTCTGGATGGTATCATTCAGTGTGTATGTTAATAAGGATTCCGTTGCAAAAGTTGTTAGGGTTGAAGCATGCACTTCTCTAGTTTTAGGGAATAATTCTATGCTTTTGTTGATTTTGGCACCAAGTGGAAATAAATCTTATCTTTATATTTCTTGTTTGAACTGACAACTACCTTCTCATACTACTTAAAATGTACAACTCTAAGATAGGTCATGTAATTAGAGAAAACTCTAGTAGGTTGTATCAAGAGACAATACCTCCTCATGGTTCTTCCTTGTAGCTATATGTAGTGGTGTGTTTCCATTTTTTTGGGTAACAAAAATATTGTTGGTTCTGTCTGAAGTAGGTCCTTCACCACATCCAAGCACTTGGCTCCTTTGGTTGCCATGTGCATTGTTATCTAGCCCTTTATGTCTATTATTCTAGCCATTTGTGGATCTTTTGTTATTAAATCTCTCGCAATATTTGTATAACGACTTCTTTCAGCTCGATGTAGTGCATTCTTGCCATTTCTTCTAACAATCCCTGTCAACTCACTATCTCTTAAAAGAAGCTCATTCACCACCTCAACATGAAACTTAGTTGCAATAGAAATAAGAGGTGTAGAATTCAATAAATCCAAAGTTATGCTCACACCAGGCTTGTGGTTTAGAAGCTCCTTGATAAGACCAGTGTACATTTTATCAAGGAACTTCAAATTTATTAGTGAACATTGTACGAATGTATTACACTTCATATTTGTATATCAACATTCATAATATGTGATCCCATAAACAAATTCAACCTTAATAGATAACCAAATGAACTCCACTATTTATTAGTCCACAACCCACATGCATCAAAAGAAAAAATGGCATAGAGGTTTCTCACATGGAATTTGAGATAAAAAATCAGGAAAAGAACATAAGATAATAATTTGATTTTTTATGAATTAATGTTTTGAAATTTTACTTCGGATTTTTCTTAGCAGGTTGTGAATGGAGAGCATGAGTATCACTTCAGTTGTTATGTCTCTCAGATGATGCCGAGTAGCACATAAGCATCATGGAAGCTTGCTAGTCTAGATGGCAATACTAACTCACTTCAGCTCAAGAGGTACTTGTAGTGAATTTTTTCTTTGGTAGCGGGGAAGTATTTTATTTGAAAGTTAGTTTTCTTGCTTTTATTTCATCTATTAGATGCATGATGCCTATAGATTTTTCTTTCACATTTTTCTATAATTGCTAAATCATGTTCCCAAGACTCAGAGTGGTGAAGTAAATTATGTTCCCTATTGTGGAATTCATTGATTATGGTTGTACACATTTCTCTAACCTCTTTACCCAATGAAATATTTTTGTGATGAGAATGCATGAGGACCAAATCACAGTAGCCTCAGGTGTTTAGATAGCAGAAGTGTAGAAGGAATATTACTCACAATTATTTTCTTCAAGTACACCTTAGCTAGAGACACTTCAATTGGTTAAACTTAGTATTAGGGGTTGTCACTCTGAAAAGTTTGTTATGTGGTTTTCAAAGGAGTGTGGCCTATGATTGGGCTTGTGCATTCACTTGGCATGATGATGTGATCTGGTATCAACCATGGGAAAGGAACATATTAAATTTTGGCTCCATTTATTTCTTTACATATATTGGTAATTGTTGAATTAGTAACTCAACACTGGGAATGCATAGGTGCTATGCTGAATTCTACCACTCCTAAGATGCCTACATTGAAAAAGATACTTCTGTTGATTCTCTCAATATACTAAATCGGACACCAAAAAATATTAATAGAAGAATATAACATGAGTCATCAATTTTGTAAAAGACTTTTGCACTCCACATAGTAATAACTTATAAGTGATAGGAATTTATGGGGATATTAATTATTTGGGATTATTCATCTAAAAAGTTATGCCATTTTTTTTAATAGTACTAGACTATGGTCTAAATCACTATCTATGGTGTTTAAGTGAACTTGAAAGAAGTCTTCTAGAAAATAACATGGGCTATACATACGTAGTAGCCATTAGAGGGTATTTTTCTAAACTTATTATACTTTTCCATGTTTACTCAAAGGGTCAGAATGTGAACCCGGGTTAAGAAAAATGATCTAACAGGAAAGAGACTAGCCATTTCCCAGGATTTGTTTGAAATAACTTGAAATTTATCTTCAGCTCCATTAACAACATGTGTATGGAGACTTTGACCCTAACATTATTAAAATTCAGAAGGAAAGAAAAACTTATATTCATAGTTGATGATAGAAGTCAAAATACAACTCAGTAGATAGAAAATTAGAAAATCATGGGTGAATGCATAAGGACCATAACACTTTCACAGATCTCTTTAGTGGCAGATTATAAGAAGTTCATACACTTCTAATTGTTGCAATAACTACATAGCTAGTGCATATTTGTTTCACCTCCTAAGCTTGCAAAACGGCAGAACAACCCCCTTCACTTGGTACAAAATTATGAGAAGCTCTGAAAAAATTTCCCTCTCAATATTTTTTGGGGAAAGCTAAAAATGATGTGGATGAGGTTATTTAAGTGCATGTGATATGTAGATATAGAAAGGAAGCTAGTAGGGAGGAAAAGAAAAATATTCACTAGAAAATGAGAGATATAGATAATTCAAAAAGTTAATGTTGATAAGGACACCTATACAAAAATATATCCTAATAATGACACACTCTCAGTATGTGTATTGCTGTGCAGTGTGGGTATCAAATTCCACAATCATATTCATGATTTTTCTTACAAAACAATAGAAATAAGCCTGAATATTAACATTGTTAAAATCCAAGTGGATGAATGAAGGCAAAGCAATGGCCAAGGAGAAATCATAATGCCCTAGAAAGAGAAGACGAAAAGGATGCAGTGACTGAACTTGAAGCAAAGAGGGGAGCAGGAAAGGAGGCAACAGGGGGATTTCAAGAGAAGGTGGGGACCAAGATGACCTAAGTCATTCTAGAACTAGGAAAAATACTTTTACTTTTCAAAAGATGTCAAATATTAAGCTTGAAAAGTTCTCTTGGGAACTAGGTGAGAATTTTTCGGAATTTATGGGAGTGTGATCAATATATGAAGTACATTAAACCTTGGAGTTGATGCG
This sequence comes from Pinus taeda, assembly GCA_000404065.3. Lineage (NCBI taxonomy): Eukaryota > Viridiplantae > Streptophyta > Pinopsida > Pinales > Pinaceae > Pinus > Pinus taeda. The sequence continues at coordinate 38,131 of APFE031598414.1, forward strand.
TGGGACATGGAAAAACAACAACAAAATTTGAGATAAAATGTGATTAAACAACAAAAATAAGTTGAAGAATAAAACATGGAATTCGACAAGGTTCTGGAAAAGCTAGAACCTACATGAACAAAATGAGTGCATTTATTTACAACGTCAAGGGAGTGAAAGAAGAGTTAGATTGGAGATGAGGAAAAAATACTTAAACTACTCGAAAAACACCATAGCCTCAACCCAAATGGTATATTCCCTTATAGAAGTTTGTGTTTGAGCCAGGAGTTTTTGATATAATTTTGGGATTTTGGGGTTGCAATTATCCTATATTCTTGTCTGGGATTTATATGTAAATACATAAAATTCTTTATTTTATATTTTAAAAAGAGATTATGACAAAATATGCTTTTTTACTTGGATCCTTTTGCAAAAGGACCATGGATGAATAATATTTTAAATGAATCAGATTAGGATCTTGTAATTAATACATGGTCCTAACTTCTGGCATCTAGAATCTACTAGAGAAAATATAATCATAATGAATTGATATATTCACCACAAGAGAAGATATGTGCATGGCCCAGAGATGGAAAATATCCATCCCCAAAAGGGATTTCTCATACACTAGAGGTGAGAGAGCCCAAAGCTTGAATGGAATTTTTATCGATATGTATCCAATCATTGTTACAATAGGTTCACATATAATTATATTGTCTTCATATCTATCAAATAGTCATGTTGTTGTCTCTCTATTAATAGTCATTAAAGAATTCTATTATTATTTATTCAGTTGTGATTGTCCTATTAATAATTACCAAAATGGAAAGACAACTGAACCCAAAATTGAGAAAAAATACCTAGAGCGGCATATACCTATAGTGAAGGCAATTTTGTGTATTTTCTTCCTTCACACCAGAGTAGAACCCCATTATCATCATAAATTTTTCACACAACTTTCTATATACCATAAAGGATAGGAGAAATAACCAGAAGTGCAGAGACTAACATGAATTAAGGGAATGCACACCCAAGTTCCTTGAACCCTCTAGTTAGGAAATATAAGAAGGAGTGGGTCAAATGTACCAGATCATAACAATCATTCAGGAAAAATAAGTGAATATCCCTAAAAGAAAAAAAAATTAATGATACTTGAATCTCTTTCAAAATGAGGATAGTGCCAAGGAATTCTGCCCAAACAATTATGGTGAGCACATTTATTGCTTAAATTAATGAAGAAAACAACAAAAGTACAACCAAGTAACTAGTAACAAAATTAAAACCCATTTTAGGTTAAAATAAGGAAATTGCACAATGAAGAGAGAAATCAAATTTTACCTGTAGGAACAATTGGGGAAGTACTCCAAGAAAATTTAGAGACCCCCATGAAACAATGGAGATATTTGATTTTCCCAATAGATAAGGGAGAACCATAACATGCATTAGAAGGAATTTAGTGAAATTTAATAAGAAATAGAAGGTATTGGGTTGTTAAGAAAGGGATGAAGACAAAACAAGTTAAACTTACCAGTGTTCACTTGCAACTAAGTATTGAATGATGGAAGGGACATGATTTCCACTGGACCTTGTAGGAAAATCAAGCCACCAAGGTACCAATATCCCTTACATCAACCCTCTGTGAAGATACAATCCCACCAATGAGAAAATTGAATAGAAAGAAAAATTATTTCGAGACGTAGGTTAGGGTTTGAGAAACGAATTTACACCATCAAATGGGCTAAGAAGAATCCTCACCATTCATATGAGTCAAGTTCTAAAAACCATGTGAAGACCACATGGGTTTGGAGGACGTGACTCTTGATCATATGCCTCATTAAACCCCACGGCTTCATAACTCAGTTCCCATAAATTCCATTCAAGCCCCTTCTTGAAGAAAGCATATAATGTAAAGAATGTCAATAATAATTTTGGAATAAAAGTTCAACACCAATCACCATTTGAGACCACCATTGACCTTCCATTAATGAATAAAATATAAGTACCCTTAGGATTCTATTGTGCGAATTGGGAGGAAAAATGATAATCTGCCCTGGATTGATTCCACTTCTTTAGGATAAGTCCCAGTGGATTTGTATAGGGTATTAGATTACATGTGATAATACAATATAAATTTACAAGATTTGAATTGATAGTTAGTTTACTTTTAAAAAATGGTTGTGAAACTAAGATATGTGCCATGTGGTATCAGAGCACCAATTTCAAAACTTGGCTTACGAGGAACCACAACAATGGAAATATAGTTTTTCGCATAATTGTGGATCAGGTTTAAGATGGGTATACTAGTGTGGGGTTGTGTTGACTATAAGGTACTTAAGGGAAGCAAGGTTACAACACAAGATGGAAGACGACACTAAACCACATGTGATATAAGGAGAAGGAATCTATGTGGAGTTAGGAGGAGGAACTACTCCACCAAAAACTCAACTTATGGAGATTGTGAGAAGTTTACAACATGATTTGGTTTATCTTAGAACTAGTAATGAGCAGTTGTTGAACAAAAGTGGAGAACATGAAAGGATGATCCAAGATTTATCTGAAAAGTTTAGTCACTGAATAATATAAACAAAACAACTGAAAAGAAAAAATGTTCAGACCGAAATAGAAAAGTCTAAAAGTGGGGACGATTCAGACAAAACTTATCCAAAAACATAGAAAAGAAAGAAGAAAACATAATTGAAGGGAATGTTCATAAAAATAAAACCCCCTACCTTTGATGGTGAAGAGGAGGAGGATGTAGAAGCATTGCTCCTCAAAATGACTAAGTATTTCCAAGTTTATTAGTATGAGAGTAACTTGAAGGACAAATTGTTCATTTGTCAGTTACAAGGGAAGGCTTCTCTCTAGTGTGAGGAGGTCAAAATTATGCATACATTGGAGGAAAATACAATTTCCTGGGAGTTCAAAAAATAATTCATGTCTAGATAATTGAATGAATCATATTATGATGATTGAGCAAAGGTGTTTCATGTGTTAAGACTGGGACAATTAACTATGGATGAGTTTGTGGATAAATTCACAAAGTTTGTGGTATGCCCCTTACATTAGGGAAGAGAAAGCCAAGGTGCATATATTTTTAAACTTCCTACCAATCCCTTATAAAGAAAAGATTGAGTTCGAAAATCCTTAAACAAACGATGAAGCAGTAAGGAAGGAAAGACTATGTTATAAACAATTCAAAAATATGGGAGAAGGATTGAAACCTTGGAAACGTAAGGACAAAAATAAATCTGCAATGGGGACAAAAAGACAAAGACCTACATATCCAAAAAAATTTGGAAAGGATTACCAAGGAAAGAATTCAACAAATGGAATTCAAAATAGCTAGCACAATCTCAAACTAGGTCCAAGCCCATGGATTTAACCAATAAAAAGATAGGTGGGTTGAAAGAGAGAGAATATTTGAAGTCTTGGGGTTGCGGATAACCGTGCTTTCAGAAGGACTACTCATGTAACCCAAGGTCTATTCATAATATACAAGAAATACATGAGGCTACAACACTAAATGATATTGCAGGGAATATCCCAAAGATAAGTACACTGCTAGATGATAGACATGGAGAATATCAATCTAATATGATCAAGATTGAAGGTATTATTTCAAACCATTATGTCACTGTATTAATTGACCTATGGACTAGTCTTAGTTATATTAGTCCTCATTTTTTGGGAAAGTGTAAATGGAAAATTGCAAATATTATGACTGCATGGTGGCTACGACTAGAAATCATAAAATGAGGAAGGTAACCAGCGAAGTGAAATAGTGCTCCATAGATTTAAATGGCTATTCCATGGAGGTAAACCTAAATATAATCCCTTTAGGGTTCTCTGATTTGATAATAGGCATGGACTAGTTGCAAAAACATGGAGCTATCATAGATTGTTTAGAGAAAACAATGAGTTGTTTAAATCATGAGGGATAATCCTAGTTAATTAAAGATGTGTTGAAAGAAATATTATTTATATAGATATCAACCTTGAATTGAAAAGGAGTGCCAAGAAAGGGTGTCATTTATTTACTATGATTTTTGAAACAAAGGAGTATAAAATAACAAATAAAAAATTAGATGAACTGCCAATCATTAGGGAGTTCTAGGATGTTTTTTCAGAAGATACTATGGGTTTATCTGCATGTAGAGACTTAGGTTTCTCCATTGACTTAGTACCAAGAGAAACCCCAGTGTCTATAGCACCTTATAGAATGATTATTCCATAATTATTGGAATTGAAGATGTAGTTGCAAGAACTACTCGATAAATGTTATATTAGACCCAACATTCCACCATGTAGAGATTTGGTATTATTTTTGAAGAAGAAGTATGAAACATTTATAATTTGCATCGATTATTGACAATTAAATAAAATAACCATTAAAAAAATACTCGTTACCCCGTATTGATGATTTTTTTACCAGGTAAGAGAGGTAACCATATTCTCAAAAGTTGATTTGAGAACAGGGTATCATTAGTTAAGAATTAAGGATGAAGACATCCAAAAAACAACTTTTTGAACTAGATATGGTCGCTACAAATTTGTAGTGTTACCATTTGGTATTACTAATGTGCCAACAACGTTTATGTGCTTGATGAATATCAAGCTTAGTAAGTATCTTGATGAATTTGTGTTGGTATTTATAGATGACATTTTGGTGTATTCCAAGAGTGAGGAGGAGCATAAAGAACATTGGAGGCTGGTGCTACAAACTCTAAGATAACATCAATTATATGTTAAGTTTAGTAAATGTGAGTTTTTGAAGGACATAATACAATATCTTGGACATGTGATTGAAAATGAGGGATTGTTCGTTGATCCAAAAAAGGTTAGACTCATTCTAAATTGGCTAATACCTAAGGATGTGTCAGATGTATGGATGTTTATGGGAATTACATGATACTACAAAATATTTATTGAGGGGTTATCTAAACTGGCCTGCCCTATCACTTCCTTTCAAAAGAAAGGAACCAAATTTGAGTGCGCAACTAAGTGTGAGAAAAGTCTTAACAAATTAAAACATTTGTTAATAGTGGCCCCTATTTTAAATAGTGTAGCTTTGGAAAAGGACTTTTTTGTATGCACAAATGCTTTCTTGGAAGATTTAGGGGGGGTTTTGATACAGGAAAGGTTTATAGTGGCTTACAAAGCTAGGAAACTAAAACCACATGAAAACAACTATGCAGTGTATGGTTTAGACTTGGTTTCTATAATACATGCTTTAAAAAGGTGGACACACTACTTGTTGGGTAAAAATTTCACATTATTAATAAATCTCATTAGTTTAAAATATTGTTTCAGCCAACACAATCTTTACACTAGACAAGCTAGGTGGATGGATTTCAGTGAATTTTAATTTGATCTAAAACATATTAAGGGTAAAGAAAACAAACTAGCAGATGCTTTGAATAGACATTTAAATGCTATTATGCAAATTTATGTTAGCAGTTTCATTAAATATTTTAATGTGAAGATTATAAATTGAATACATGAAGATTAGAATTATAAGGAAATTCAACAAAATTTGAAAGAAGTTGAAATTCTAGGTTATACTAAAAATTCAGAAAAGTTATTAATATATAGAAGGAGACTGTATGTTCACAATGTAGGTGCCCTAAAACATATAATATTATATGGATATCAGAAGAAAACATATGTTGGACACCCTAGATATCCAAATCTGATAATTTTAGGTTTGAAACCTATACATAAGTACCTACAAATGAATTCCTCAAATAGAAAAGTAAACAGTGGGGAGAGAAGAAAACAAATATACACAGATTTCTCCCTAGATCCCAAAAATGGGACTACCAAATTGTTTCTTCATTATAATACTTTTAATTTTACGATACATATACATACATGTCTAAGCATTCATAAACCTCAATCCATTAACCCTATATTAGAACATAACCATAGTTCCCTTAACCGGATATACAAAATACCATGGGTAGAAAACCATCGTGCCAAATACAATATGAAAAACACATGCACAAAACCATGGGTAGGTATGCCTACCATCTTTGGTTCTTCCCCCCATCATTGGGGCTATCCAACAGTCCACATAAAAAAAAAAAAAAAATCTCGTGTAGGGGGGGTACCATCCCCGTGCAAACAATTTGATTTGGGTGGTTGGACATGGGGCTAGTTATGGAAATAATATAACACATACTCAACATTCTCCCACTTGTTCTTTTCTTTCCACACAAGGGTCAGAAGAGAGATTTGTCATTGGTTTAGGCCTATAATGCCCATTATTTCTCTACATCAAGAAAAATTCTCAGTGCTAACGGACTTCATCAATTCATTTGCAACATTCTTCAGAGTTTCCACCTTTACCAACAACACCTTTTTGTCCTCAACCATATCCATCACAAAGTGATACTGAACATCAATGGTGTTTGTCTTTGAATGATAAGCAGGGTTGTTATGTAAGAAAATTGCACTTTTGTTGTCACAGTTTATCCTTATAGCTCATTGCACCAACCCCATACTTGAACAAAATCTCTGCAACCAAACTAATTCATTTATTGCATGAGTGGTTTCCATGTTTCAACCTCTCTATTTTAAAGTACCACTACAAACTGCCACTTACTCATCTAACTGGATGATCCTCAAAATAGGTTAAACGCATACCCACTTGTAGATATTTATTAATCCATATATCCATCCTAGTTTGCATCAATAAATCCACGAATGTAAAAAACTCTGTCCAATCATGGTATTCCTTGGCAGAAGAAACCATTATCACTAGTTCCACACAAATACCTGGAAACCAACTTCATTTTTGTCCAATTCTCCTGCCCTAGTTTGACATAAACTTAGTCAATACTCCCACTGCATGTGAAATGTCTCAGCTGGTGCAAAGCATTCCATACATCAGGCTACCAACTACACTCACATATGGAACATGGGGCATGTCCTCTTCCTCTTCTTGTGTCTTAGGAAACTATTCAACAAATAACTTTACACCTACAACAATGGGAACATTCATTGATTTACTATCCTTCATATTAAAACTCTACAATATTGTCTCAACATACTTCCTATAGTATAACCGGAGCTTCCTCTTTGCTCGATCTCATCTAATTTCCATGCACAACATATAGTTTGCAGTACCAAGATCCTTCATGTTGAATTTGGAGGACAATTGGGTCTTTAAATTCTAGATAATTTATTTTTCCTTTCCAATCAATAACATATCATCCACATATAAGACCAAATAAATAACATGGTCACTAATTAATATAAAATACACAATGTGGTCCTCTTTGCCTCTAGTGAAGCCAAGTCCCCGTATATATGTATCAAATTTATGATACGAGATCCTTGGTGATTTTTTAACCCATACTAAGATTTTTTTAACCTACATACCGGTTCATTCTTACCCTTCACCACAAAGAATTCAGGTTGCTTCATGTAGATATCTTCTTCCAGATCCCTGTGAAGAAATACTATCTTCTCATTCATATGTTCTACTTGAAAATAAAAAGAAGCATCAACAGATAAAATTAATCTAATAGAATCAAACTTGGAAACAGGAGAAAAGGTATCACCAAAATCAATTCCCGACACCTAGGAATAACATTTTTCTACTAACAGAGCTTTGTATTTCTCCATCTTTCCTTTTTCATTCATCTTCTTCTGAAACACTCATTTATTGCCAATGGATTTCCTTCCATCCGACAACTCCGCCAAATCCCAAGCCTCATTTTCATCCAAATATTCCATTTCATCAACCATGGAGTCTTTCCAGATTTTTCCATCTTCTGACTCTGTTGCCACTCTGACAGTTCTAGGATAATCCTCAAGAATAAATAGATAAAAATTTGAACTAAAATTATATGGAATATACCTTTTTATCTGCCTTCTCTCTCAAAATTATCTTCTCAAAACTAGAGTTTGCGCCTCTTCCTCTTCTTATTCATTTTCTATTGTAGAGTCTGATTCTTCCTCATTTAGCTCAAACTCTATATTCTTAGGGTCCTTTGGTAAGAATTCATGTTTAATAACATCTTTCACCTCTCTAAACACCACACCTTGGCTATACACAGCCTCCCTTATTTTTGGGTTCTAAATCTTATAATCTCTTCAACCATCCTTATACCCAATAAAGATGCACCTTTTAGATTTACTATCCAACTTGGTTCTTTTCTCCTTTATAACATGTACATACGCATCACAACCAAATACCCTCAGATTTTAAAGGGACAGTTTCTTACCAATCCATACCTTATGTGGAGTCTTACCCTCTAATGTTGATGAAGTTGATATGTTAACTAGGTAACATGTTGTATCTACTGCCTTTGCCCAAAATTCCTTCCCTAATCTAGTGCCACTCAGGATGATACTTGTATTTTCTATCAATGTCCTATTCATTCTTTATGTAATTCCATTTTTTTGAGGTGTGTATCTAGTAGTATTATGTCGTTCTATAACACACTTCTTACAGAACTCTCCACCATTATCTATCCTCAACACCTTAATCTTATTCTCTCTCTGATTTTCCACCAAAGCCTTAAATTATTTAAACCTGTCAAAGATATCAGATTTCTTCCTGAGGAAATATATCCAATTATTTGTTGATAATTCATCTATAAATGATACATAGTTCGCAAACTTATGAAGTGATTCAACTGAAAAAGGTCCAAACACATCACTATGCACATGCTCTAATATCCCTTTCATTGTCATAGCACCAGAGGCGAAACTCACCTGATTATGTTTCTCATATACACAATTTTCAGATAAATCAAAATCTAGAGAGAAATTAGACATACCTTCTACCATACCTAATCCAAAATGGATTTTGGATAGACTCCTAAGTCTAAGTGTTCCTCATAGAGGAAAATGAAAGTCCAAGGAAGTTCGCGGAAATAGCCCCATGGTAGAGATATTTTCATTTTGAATCTACTACAACTTAAACGGGCAAAAATGGGCTTAGGATGCAAAAGTTATCACAGAAAGAAGATGCCCTTTTTTCTTTGGAAAAAGAGGCAAAATCAGCTAAAAATGGCAAAAAAACCTTATAAAGGGAGATTGCATTCTGAAATGGTCGAAGAGGTGGACTTAAGCGGAGGTAGAAGTGACCCTGATTGTCGATCCCCAACATATCGGGTCGGAGGTGGGCATATGCACATGACATAAGTTAAGGACCCCAGGCCGATGCGATATTGCGATCGCCAATATCCGTGGATAGGCATCGGTGATGGCATGAGGCAAGGGACAGACCCTCGGGCCAATGTGACTTGCAATTGTGATATATCGCATCGGAATGCCACATCGTAGGAATATAAAGTGGCGATAAAATGCCAGACCCGATGGATTTATAAGAACGACTTTATAGCATTTGAGTTCCACCATAAAGGGACTTTCCTATGTATAAGCGCATTTAGGTATAAAAACCGAAATACAAAGGAAAGACACTTGAAGCGACAAAGCTGGACCCAAAGGGGAATTATAGGCATGATTTATAAAATTTGAGTTCCGTAAGTGGGATTTCGGCCAGGCCTCGACTGGTAAATGGTATTGGGTCAGCTCTACCCAATCCCATACAATGAACGACACATGGTTGGTAGAGGAGAGAGGAAAACCACCTTTTCGGGCCAGTAACCTCTATAGCCTTAAGCCACCTGAAGTCACAAATTAACCATTGGATCGGAGATCACCCAGATCAATGGTGGGATTTGTGAAAGCAACCCAAGGCAGACCCGATACGATTATAGGGTGGATGCGATAAATTTTGAAGTCTGATAGGAAGAGTTATGTCGGGTTTTCATGTATTTCCCATGTATTTGGGATTTTACCCCAAACGCTTATGCGATGTGATATGCTACCTAATGGCGGACCCAATAGGATTTTAGGGGTGATTGAATGGAATTTCACATCCAGATTTCACGTTCGATAGTGTATTTTCCAGGAAAACCTCTGTGTAATGGATTTTCTCTAATTTCGGGTTTTGCCTAAGGAAAAGCTCTGAAACCTATGTAACTACTCCAGATCATCATGGCACACTACAAGTGGGCATTTTTACCAACAATGATGCATTTTGAAGCCATAGAGCCACAGAGCCAGATGGCCAATCGAACTGACAAAGAGCAGGGAAGCCGCAGAGATGTAGAGAGATGACGATATGGAGAGAAATGACTGGGGTAGCCAAAAATCGGAAAAAGTACCTCAAAGGAGGTAGAGAGCTCAATTGAGAAAAAAGAAGAGGAAAGAGAGTGAAAGTTAATGTGTGGAGTAGTTGAGGGAGTCTCTTCGAGGTCAAGCAAACCATTGATGCACGTAGAGGTTGAGAGAGATCTTAGAGAAGCCAGAGCTGAGAGCCAGAGCCAATGCCATGAGACAGATCCAAGAGCCAGTGCCAGAGCTAGAGCCAAGAGCTAGAGCCAGAGTGCAGAGCCAGAAAGCCACGAGCTTCAAGAGCCAGGGATAATATGGTGTTCTAAGCCCACTAAGCCCTGTGTAAACCAATGGGGTTGAGCATGGATCTTGTAAAATAACTATTGCCATAATCCCAGAGAGCCTAGTCGTGTTTACTAGAGCTCAAGGAGATGTAGGCCAAGAGCTTTCGGTGAACTCCATATTAAACTTGCTGTCTTATGTGTGATGCTCACTTGTTGCATTTTTTCACTATTATATGATTTATATCAGTTTAAGAAAATCAATTTACAGCTCATAAATAGTTTTAAAAATAAACATAAGCAGACAACTTATTGTCAAGCAAATTATTAATTCCGCATTGGTTAATCATAATATCTTGGGAATAGTTAATATTTGGAAGTGGGAGGGGTTCCTATAATCTCACAGGAGGCCTTTAGTGTCCCATTTTCAAATGAGATGGTATTAGAGCCTGAGTTTGATTAACCCCACCTTCAAATAAGGTTATGTCAGAATGCTTGATTGACAGAGCAGACATTGCTTGTTTGAAAGGTGTTTGGGAAGTCAAGGATTGATTGTCTGATTGGTTGTATTCTTGTTGGAAACTGACTATTTTTTGAGTTTGTAGAGGTGAAGGGAAAGCTATTGATAGCTTAGTCCAGGAAGGACAAGAAGGAAGAAGGGTTGAAGGCATTCTTCTTATCCCAAAGGAGCTCAAGGCAATCCTTGAAGCACAAGAGGTTTGTTGCAAAAGGTTGTTGAATAAGCTCTTTGTTAATCTTGTTTGAAGTTCTTTTGTTCATTTACATAATGAAAACTTCTATCAGTGAGTCCTCAAATTCCCCCTTCATCACAAGATCCTTTGATGAAGACATGAAGCAAGACTTGTTCACCATGATGGATATGGTAAGGGAAATGTATGTGGATGGAGGGAAGAGCAGCATACTTAGAGAGTAGTTGGATTCCGTGGAGGAAGAGAAGCATATGCTTTCTGACAAATTGTAGGAAATGGAAAGGCAACTTCATATTGCAAATATGAACCTAAAAAGGATGCATGAGTTGGAGTCATAGTTATTTGTTGCCAAAGAAGCCTTAGTCAAGTATCAGCTTGAAGAAGAGGTAAATAGTTCCTGTTTGTCATCAAATTATTCTGAGAATGCCTATATTGGTTCTTTTGCAAAACATACTAGAGGCATAGGTTCCAGGCTAATGTTCAAGATGGGCTATGAAGGAAAAGGCTTGGGTAAACATGCACAAGTTATTTTTGAGCTAATAATAGTTGAGGAAAGGCCTAAGTATTTGTATCTTGGCTATGGACAATCTTATGGATAGAGTTCCAAAGCTGCCATGAAGACCATTGAAACAGCTCCAAGAAGGAGTTGCATTGCAGGTCTTGCACCTCAAGAGTGTGAAGATTGTATTTAGGAGGAATGCAATAGCTTGAAATTTCATTTGTAGGATGCAGGTGTTCAGAAGCACACACTTAAACCAGAGACTTGTGGAAACTCTGAGAGCCTTGAAGAGATTGATGGTGTTCCAATGGGAGCCACTTCTTCATTTAATTCACCTTTGCATAAAGGCCATAAAGGTGAAAGAGAAAGGCATAAACCTGGTTCTAATCATCTTCCTTTTGATTTCACAAAGCATGATAAATTTCCAGATAGATATGGGAAAATAATTGCTTGTTCCTTTTGTGGTTTGGATAACCATAATGTTCCTAGATGTGGGAAGAGAATGGCCACATAAAGGAAAATTTTGAAGGAAAAGAAGCAAGATGCCAAAGGTTCATTGGATAAGGAAATCATGCTGTCAAGAGAATGCACATGTGTTGCACCTACTGCCATAAACAAGGGCATCTTGATGAAATATGTTGGACTCTGAATCTAGCAATCCTTCCACAAAAGTTGAAGAGAGTGGAAAGAGAAGATGGCAGAGATGGAAGGATGTTTCCATGAATGATGTGTCTCAGGATGATTCACATGTTGATGCTGATGTGTAGACAAAGGTAGTACCTTTGAAAGGGATTGGTGAGAAATGGTTAGAGTTCTTATCCAATTAATATCTCATGTCTATTGATGCATCTATTTGCATTTCTTTGTTAATGAGATGAAATTTGCAGGTTCTTACCAATAAGGTGAATGGAAAAGTTGAGTAGAAGTCTCACTTTGTTGCTACAACCTTATATTTCATTTCAGCTTCAAAAGTACAATGTGCTTAAGCGAAAGTTGAAGGATGAAATGCATGCATGAGAATGAGATGCATGAACACAAGGATGTCGATGATTTCCTTGTTTTTGAACATGCACGTGTGATTAACTTGAAGGGTTGATTGATTTTTTGTAACATGCATGTAATGTTGACTTGAGAGAAGTAACATGGTCTTCAAGATGGAGATAATAATGAAGTGTTTCATCTTTTGAAAAAGAGTCCTAATGGTCTTTTTCTACATCCTTGACTTGAAGGATCATTTGTTTTAAAGGCATGTTTTGTGGGCTTGTTATCTAGTCCATCATTTGTATGCAAATGTAAGACATGGAGGTCTTCATGTGAAGCAGGAGTTTAGACCATCCAGTTGTTGTTTGTATTTCTGTTGTTGTTAACAATCTTTGTTGACATATTTTCAAATAGGTACAAATGAGAATTTTGTGAAGCAGATGTATTTGACATTTTTTTGAGCCACCTTGGATCAATGATCAAGGCAGAGAAGTACAAACTACCTTCGGTGACCATTTTAGTAGGAGTTCTGCAGGAAGGCAAGGAGGAAGACAGTTCTTCCCAGGAGGACCAACACATCCAAGAAGGAGAGTGGTCAAAGGCTTTGGTTAAGAGGCACTATGCAAGGTAAAGTGTATGGAGGCCGAAAGAAGAGGGTGTTGTTACTCTCATTTATTGTTCACATCAGTATATCAATCTTTTGGAGACCAAAAGTTCTTTTCATGGGAAGGCGTGATCCAAAATGGATTTTGGATAGACTCCTAAGTCTAATTGTTCCTCATAGAGGAAAATGGAAGTGTAAGGAAGTTCCTAGAGATAGCCCCATGGTAGAGATATTTTCATTCTGAATCTATTGCAACTTGAATGGGCAAAATTGGACTTAGGATGCGGACGTTATCGAAAAAAGAAGATACCCATTTTTCTTTGGAAAAAGAGGCAAACTCCCCTAAAAATGGCAAAAAAACCTTATAAAGGGAAATCACATTAGAGATGGTCCAAGAGGTGGACTTAAGCGGAGGCAGAAGAGACCCCAATTGTCGATCCCCGACATATTGGGTCGAAGGCAAGCATATGCACATGACATAAGGTAAGGACCCCGGGCCGATGTGATATTGCGATCGCCAATATCGGTGGACAGGCATCGTCGATGGCATGAGACAAGGGATGGAACCCCAGGCCAATGCAACTTGTGATTGCGATATATCGCATCACAACGTCGCATCCTAGCGATATAAAGGGGCAATAACATGTCAAACCAGACAGATTTATGAGCATGACTTTATAACATTTGAGTTCCACCATAAAGGGACTTTCCTATGTATAAGTGTGTTTCAGTATAAAAACCGAAATACAAAGGAAAGACACCTGAAGGGATAAGCCTAGAACTAAAGGGGATTTATAGGCGTGATTTATAAAATTTGAGTTTCGTAAGCAGGATTTTAGGCGGTCCTCAAGCGGTACATGGTATTGGGCTGGCTTCGCCCGATCCCATACAATGAACGATGCATGGTTGGTGGAGGAGAGAGGAAAAGCACCTTTTCAGTGGTAATCCCATACCCTTAAGCCACCCGTAGTCGCATATTGACCATTGGATCGGAGATCACTAAGATCGATGATGGGGCTTGTGAAAGTGACCCAAGGCAAACTCGATACAATTATAGGGTGGATGCAATAAATTTTCAAGTCCGATAAAAAGAGTTCTATCGAGTTTTTAACGTATTTCCCATGCATTTGGGATTTTATCCAAAACGCTTATGCTATGTGACATGCTACCTAATGGTGGAACCGATCGGGATTTTAGGGGTGATTGAATGGAATTTGACATCCATATTTCACGTTCGATAGTGTATTATCCAGGAAAACCTCTATGTAATGGATTTTCTCTAATTTTGGGTTTTGCCTAAGGAAACGCTCCGAAACCTCTGTAACCGCTCCAGATCATCATGCCATGCTACAAGAGCACATTTTTACAAGAAATGATGCATTTTGAAGCCATAGGGCCACAAAGCTAGATGGCCAGTCAAACTGACAAGGAGCGGGGAAGCTACAGAGGCATAGAGAGATGGTCATATGCAAAGAAATGACTAGGGTAGCCAAAAATCCAGAAAATTACCTCAAAGGAGGTAGAGAGCTCAATTGAGAAAGAAGGAGAGCAGAGAGAGTGAAAGTTAATGCGCAGAGGAGCTGAGGGAGTCGCTTGGAGGTAAAGCAAATCATTGATGCACGTAGAGGCCAAGAGAGAGCTCAAAGAAGCCAGAGCCGAGAGCCAGAGCTAGAGCCATGAGCCAGAGCCAAGAGCCAGAGCTAGAGCTAGAGCCAAGAGCTAGAGTGAGAGCGTAGAGCCAGAAAGATGAGAGCTTCAAGAGGCATGGATAAGATGGTGTTCTAATCCCATTGAGTCCTATGTAAGCTAGTGGAGTTGAGCGTGGAGCTTGGAAAAGAACTATTGCCATAATTCTAGAGAGCCTAGTTGAGTTGACTAGAGCTCAAGGAGACATAGCCCAAGAGTTTTGGGTCAACTCCATATTAAACATGATGTCTTTTGTGTGATTCTCATTTGCTGCATTGTTTCACTATTATATGATTTATATTAGTTTAAGAAAATCAATTTATAACACATAAAATATTTTAAAAATAAACATAAGCATACACGTTATTGTCAAGAACATTATTAATTCCGCATTGGTTAGTCATAATATCCTGGGAATAATTAAGCTTTGGAAGTGGGAGAGGTTATTTTAATCTCATAGGAAGCCTTTAGTGTCCCATTTTCAGATCAATACCATTACCATGGAGTATTCGAAGTGTATTCTCTCCAATATGTCCAAGACATTGATGCCATAGCATGGTCTTTCCTCTAGAGACCACTAGGTTTTCTACTCCACTTTCAAGAACCATAGAACTATTGCACCCACCTATAGAAATTATACCTAGAAGCCTGTACACAGTTCCAATATAAACTACCCACATTGGTACCAATGCTCCCCAAACCATCTTGTAGGTTTATTTCTTGAACAATTTTTTTACACCTGCATCATCGATCGTGCTTATAGAAATCAGATTTCTTGATAACACATGAATATGCAAAACACTAGGAAGTGTCTAATCCTTCAACCTTGCAACTTCAGCTTGAATTTTCGATATCCAATGATTCTAGACTTCCCATCATCGCCTGAGAAGACATCACCACCATCATATTTATCATACTCGTAGAACCACGCCCCTTGGGGAGTGAAGTGAATGGATGCACCTTATTCAATGAACCATGCCTTGTGATCTATATTTGTACTTGAAGAAGAAGCCAATTACACATCCCGACCTTCATCTTAGGTGGTTTTCTCCTATCCATAACGAGCATCATCAGATCCCATTCCTTTCTCAAGAGATTTAGATCTAGAATCCTTCTTGTAGTGCCCTTCCTTTCCACATTTCCAGCACACCTTTATAGGTTTTCCTGGAGATTTATATCTCCCTCTAGATTTATATCTCCCACTCAAGGACTTAATTTTATTTCTATTCTGGGACAATCCTCGTATAGACAAGACCTCTCTATTTCAGCTCTCCAAATTTTTCGATATCATCTCCTCCAACAAAAAGGATGGGACTATTTCATCCAACTTCAAGGTAGTTGTATTTCTACCTACAGAAATAACCAAACTATCCCATGAATCTAGTAGAGAAAACATTAAATTGGTGCACTTATCTTCATCTGAATTTTTTATATAAACAGATAAAACTTACTCGCCATAGTATTAAAGGCGTTTAGATTCTCTATCGCCAAGTTTCCATCCTTCATCCTAAGATTATATATTTTTTCTGTCGGAATAGTTTGTTCACACAGACATAGATTTTTACAAAATCCCTAACTTATCCCACAAAGCCTTCATCATAGCTTCCCCTGATACATTTGAATAATACCAAATCTGAAATACACAATTGTATTGTGATCTTTTCCTTTCGATCCAACTTCACCCAGTCTTCCATTAAAATTGTTGTTTGTTTAGTACCTAGATCTATTGTGATCCACTGATATTTATCCACCATCAGATCCTTCATCTTGAGCTTCCACAACTCAAAAAAAATGTCCATTGAATTTCTCAATCCCTATCGTTTGATCATTCACCATCTTCTTTCACTACAAGAATCAATCACACAGATCTCCCACTGTAACAAAGGATACCATAGGCCCGAGAAAAACCCCTCAACGGAAAGGGCATCCCCTTAAAGTTGAAACAACTCTAAATCCAAATGTAGGTTTTAACCATATATAGAAATTACCAGCAAACAAATTATTCAAACAAAAAAATAAACAGTGGCAAGAACAAAGAAAATATAGACAAATATTTTCCCCTAGATCCAAAAACTGAGGCTACCAGATTAATTTTTCATTATATTCCTTTCAATGTTATAATACATATATATACATGTCAAAGAATTCATAAACTCAAATCCATTAACCCTGGGTTAGAAAATAACCATAGTTCCCTTGACTGGATCTACAAAATACCATGGATAGAAACCAGCTTTCCCAAAACCATGGGCAAAACCTATGCAAAAAACCATGGGTAGGTCTGCCCACCATTTTTGCATCCACCCCCCATTCTTGGGTCCAGCCCATGCAAATCCCCTGACAAGAGGGGCTACATCTGCTGCTAGTCGGGAAAGAATATAACACATACCCAACAATAACAACACTAAGAAAGGTGTTTTATTAGCCTAACATGAAAAGGAAGTAGAAAAATACTTATCTAAATGTTTGGAATGTTAGCATGTGAAGGTAGAACACCAACACCCAGCTGGACTATTGAATCCACTCCACATTCCCGAATGGAAATGGGAGGTGATATCATTAGAAGTTATTATAGGATTTCCAAAAATAAGATGACAACATCAGTCCATAATGGTGGTAATGGAAAACTAAGAAATGTAGCATACTTTGTACATATACAATCTACTTATGGAATAACTCAGATTGGAAATATTTTTATGTAGGAAATCTTTCAATAGCATAGAATATGAAAAATGATAGTATTTGACAGGGATGCTAAATTCAGTTCCAAATTTTGGAAGAATTTATTTGGAGGGATGGGAACCCAGCTAAATTTTAGTTCTTCCTACCACCCCCAACTTAATGGACATACAAAGAGGACCAATTAGATTCTAGAGAACATCTTAAGAATGAATGTTATGGACAAACCTGTGAAATGGGAAACTTCCTAGATTTAGAGGAATTTTCCTACAACAATAGTTATCAATCCTTGAGAAAAATGAGTCCTTTTGAAGCCTTATATGGTAGAAAATTCCACAGACCTTTCAATTGTATTCAACCAGAAGACAGGCTAATATTGGGACTACATGCATTAAAGAAATGGAGTAAGTGTTGTAAAAAATTAGACAAAACATAAAAATTGCATAGGATAGAAAGAAAAGTTATGCTTATGAAAAAATAACTCACGAGAAATTTATGGTTGGAGAACATGTATACATCAGAGTTAAACCAAGGATAATCACCTTAAGAATGGGAACCTATATGAAATTGGCACCACGGTTCTATGGGCCTTTTGAAATTTTGGACAAGGTTGGACTAGTAGCATATCAGTTGGCATTGGCGAGCCATATAAGAGTATAAAATTATTTTGATATATCTTTTTTAAAAGAATATGTCCATGATAACTATCACATAATATATTGTAGCTTGATATAGGTGGAACTAGAAGGAGATTGATTGGTAAAACTACTTCAAATGTTATATCGAAGAGAGATCTTCCTCTAAAATTGAGCCATCGCTTAGGTTAAGGTGCAATGGAAACACTTTGCACCTGCGGAGGCCACTTGGTAGGTGTAGAAAAAATGCAGGAGGGTTTTCAAACACTATATCAGAAGGAAGGAAATTAGAGAATGCACACCGAGGAAGGTGTTAAATAAAGATGTGGGAATTATTACATACCCCTCTATTTTCATTGTTAATAGTTTACTATTTCAGACATGGCCTATGTTTTCTTACTGAATGGCTACAAAAGTCATATCAGGCTTGTGTATGATGTGATCAATAAAATTATTTTGATTTAAATAATAGAAAATTGTTTATAAATAACATATTGAAAATTATTCAGGAAAGAAGTACTAGAGTTATAAGATTCTTTCCAAGTTGGAAACATGTATTGGTGGTTAAAGTCAAGATAAAACTTCCCTTAAATGTCTCGTAAAATTCCCTAGGAGGGAATAGGCAAGATTTAATAATATGGGAGACAGATATCTATTAAATCACTTAGTTGGAGAAAGATACTAAGTTCAAGTGAAATAAAGAACTCCAACAGGAAAAATACAAGCTTTAAAGAAAAAAGGAAAGAACCTTTTTAGAAACCAAAAAAAGGCCTAGGAAAAAGGGTTGGCAGACCCAAAATCAGGATGCTACTAATTTTTTCTTTTGAAGAAAACTTATAAACTAAGCTACAAAGGAGTCAATGGGGTGTTGAATCCACTGGCATGCATATCTTAGTTCGGGGGGAACTGGTGGACTCGGTTCGTGGTTGGGAGGAACGTGCTTTTTTCCTGTGTATTCAAAGATATATATATATATATATACTATTAACTTGAAAGAAAACATATTTGCACATTATCACAAGAACATGAAGAAAAATATAAACATGTATTTTAAATTAAGGTGAAAAAATCCATACATAGTGGTAACAATAGAAATGTTTTCAGAACAGACACATGCTTCTCGACAGTACTAGGTACACATTTCGACATAGGATCCATAAAGTGAAGTACGCTATAGAAGGAATTCAGAATTTTTTTTTTTGCATATATGTCCAACATAACAATTTAATCCCCTTTAGGGAAGAATTCATAGTCAAAATAGAACAAAATCCACCTCAACCCTGAGGGATTTTGTGTTGAGAAATCAGATTTTACATCACTAAAAAAAAATATCGATTTTCAAGACATCAGAACCTACAGGGCATATCAATCCCTGAAATATTATGAAAAACACAGGCTAGAGGCCACCCTATAATCTTCCACGCAATACTAAGGCCATTTCTTCCTAAATAAATTTCCCTGTAAGAAATACTTGGCCACAACAGTTTTATAGCAAGAGATCATGTACAAAACTGGAAACACATATCTCATTTCTACCTCAATTCAACAACAAGATCATGAGAAACATGATCGAGACACAATTGTAGCATAGCAAGTAGGAGTTAGAGGCAGAGGAAATCCCAATATTGTGTGGAGCTGAACTGAGCATAACTTCAGAAGTACATGTAGAAATTCTTAAAGAAAGGAGGTGAGTATATGGGTGGAAAACAGACTGAACCAGAAATTGAAAAACAGTACCAAGAGTGACATAGACATGTAGTGGAGATAATTTCAGGTATTTGCCTCCTTCACATAAGAGTATAACCCTGATAGTGTTGTAAAACTCTCACACAACTTTATATATTCCATAAAAGATAGGAGAAATGACCAAAAGCACAACAATTAACATGAATTAAGGGAATACACATTGTAGTGGTGTGAACCGTCTATTGAGGCAAACTAACAAGGCATGGGTCAAGAGTACCACATCATAACAACCATTCGGGTAAAATAAGTGAATAACCATAAAAGGAAAAAACGTTAAGGGTACATGTGTCTCTGTCGAAGTAATCATAATCCTAGAGGATGTCTTCCCAAACCTCTATGGTGAAAACATTCACAACTTAAATTAATGAAGAAAACAAAAAAAGTGTACATAAGTAACTGGTAACAAAATTAATACTTGTTTTAAGTTAAAAGCAGGAAATCACATAATGAAGAGACAACCTGTAGGAAAAATCAAGGAAGTACTCAAGGAAAATTCAACGACACATGTGAAACGATGGTGATATTTTATTGTCCCAATATGTAAGGGAGGGCCCTATCATACATTAAAAGGAACTTAGTGTAATTTAGAAAGAAATAGAGGGGATTGGGTTGTTAATATAGGGATGAAGATGAAATGATTTGACCTTACTAGTGTTCTCTTGTAGCTAAGTACTGAATGAAGGGAGGGAAATGATTTCCACGAAACCTGGTAGGAAAACCAAACTACCAAGGTATCAATATCCCTTGTGTCGTAACCTTGTGAACAAGACACAATCCCACCTGTGAGAAAATCGAATGGAAAGGAAAATGATTTCGAGACATAGTTTAGGGTTTGAGAAATGAGTTTACACCATTAAATCGCCTAAGGAAAATTCTCACCATTCGTATGTTTTAATTTTTGACATCCATGTGAAGATCACATGGGTTTGGAAGATGTGGCCCTTAATCATTCACCTCAGCAAACCCCATCGCCTCTATTGTGAAGTAAATTATAAGTGCGGACATGATTAATTATTCTAGCCCAATAATGGGTGTAGCCACAATAGATACATTCGTAAGATTTCATTAAGTTACATCAATCTAGAGGGCATAACTCTTGGTCTCCTATCCTGCTTGATGGTGTCCTCGCTTGCTTGCTCCAACAATCTCTCACTTCCTTCTTCAAGCTCCTGAAACAAGTAAACAACGACAACACACAAACAAAATAATAGACAAATTGTAATTAGACCTACTTAATGAGTCAAGAAGCATCAATTCACGAATATGTAATATTACAAAATATGTAGGAAATCAATCGATAGTTCCATATATTAATACCAAAGAGAGATTACAACCATTTGTCTTGACATCGCAGTCTTCCTCTGATAAGATTGGGTTCCCATGCACTTTTGCTGTCATTCCATGATGGCTTCAAAAAACAATAGCTTAAAGGCTCTTCCCTTTGGACTTCACTCCAAACCAAACACACTTCTCCCTCACACAACTGGATGGCTACTACTAGTAATAGCTTGCTTTCCTAATCAAAATAGTATACTCGCACTCAACCAATACTCTAACTAGCTTATGCTTGGGAAGAAAGGAGGTTCATTTAGGAAATATGGATGGGAGATGGATCCTCTTCTCATGGGAGAAGGACTTATCCCTCAATGTAGTTCAATCATTATAGGGGAAGGGAGCCCAAACTATCATTCTCGACCCTATTCAGCTAAACCATTTACCAGACTTCCGTTGAAAAGCTTCTAGAGCTGGAAGCTTTGGCTCTAATTTAAAAGACTTTCCATAATAGGACTGACATGAATGGAACATAGCTCAATAAAATTGATTGTGCAGGGAATAGTGCTAATATCTTGACATCAGCATGGGGGAGACAAAGGTCATTAGCATCGGGCTTGTAAACTGGGAAAAACAGAAGTTTTAGGGGAAATGGTGCAAAAGAGAAATGATCTGCTCATGAAGAGGGACACAATGGGAGTTTTTTCATGAAGGAAAAGCATGTGGGGTTCACTATAGAGGTCATCTAGGATCAAGGAATGGGGAGTACAGGGAAAGTGAAAAATTTTTGTGTAACAGATTCCCTCTAAAGTGTGAAGGTCAAGCTAGAGTGAGGGATGAAATGCTTTATAAATCAGTGCAGGGAATCTGTCTGTTGTCGGAAAACCTACAAGAAAGTATAGATACATATACATGAATTGAGATATCCGTCAAATGATACATGATTCGTGGTATGGATGCATCCATCTAGAGAATGATCATGTAAATGGATCCAGGTATGGGCACAACCATCCGTCAAAGAAGATCATAATGAAACCAAGGTATGGTTGCAGCCATCCAACAATGAGAAGAATTACATCTGATAACTCATGGTCTGGTCATAGGCAGTTATCTGAAACAAACATGCATATCACCAAAACCATCTCACATCACTTCACAACCTGGACTTGTGTGATCTGAGTCCAGGTTCTTGCGCTCTAACACGACCCGATCAAAGTACAGATCCTAGAATGCGAATAGAAGTGTTAGTGTCGAACATTCTAGAAAGTCACTTGATTACCAGTCAATGATGTAAATTGTTAACATGCATGAGAGAAACCACCAATAATGACAATGGCCCTCAAGGTACTATCAGCACAATTCACGGAATGTGAATATAGGAACTAAAGTCGAATACCCATGAAATCACTCGATCGAAAGCCAATGATGTGAACTTGTCATCGAGTATGAAGAACTTTCCATTAAGGCATGCAAGCTCTAAGGTACTGGAAGGGAGTCTCTCAGTCAACTTCTCAGATGAGGAGTTGAAGTCAACCAAAAGCAATTGTGTTGAAGGAGGGCCATAATGAATCCCACATCATCGACGCGAGACAAGACGATGAAAAATGATTTTGGATGTTACATTGAATCAGAGGTAAGCATAACTGCAGAAGGACAACTCTTGGATATATCGTCGACACAACTAGAAGTTTGGCAGCTTTCGGATCCATGGGATCGGTGGTCATAATGACATGGCAAAGATCAAATGGAAGGAAAAAATGAACGGCCCAGATCCAGGAAGGTCAACGATGTAAAGGAGGATGTCCCAACCCGACACGAAGTAAAGAGTGTCATATTCAAGAGTAAGCTGTTGACACGACTAATAGATTTCCAAATTCCCCCCACCATTTCTGGTAGGTACCCAATTATTTTTTAATCGAAAGCTTGAAGGGGATAGCATATGCTTTCACTGGAAGTTCATCGTTCGGATGAATTCGACCTAGAAATTTTAATGAGCCCTAGTAAGGAGAAGCTCATGTTCATCATGGTGATGAATCTGATGTCATTTAATAGTTTAACGAGTCCGACAAAGGTGTAACTCAATATCTTTTTCATGTTTAGAGAGTTTTAAAAAGACATGTAAAGGAAAACTCCAGATGGTCCCTTTTCGTATATTTGTGTCTCTTGAGCCCAAAAAGGTAAAAAACAATACTTGAGACAACCGGTTGACCATTTCAGTCAAGGAGTAACTTTATCATAAATAGTCCATCCCAGCCTGAAAAATGGGTAAAAATATACTCGATGCACGATGTTTCACATCCATTAACGAGTTCGAAATGACAAGGGCTTGGCTATCCCTTTGGGTTTAAAGGGTCGGAAAAGAGCTTAAAAGAGGACCCTCGATTTTATTCTTTTTTACAAGTCAAAGGGAAAAAATACTTGGCAATATTTTCATATGAGTTTAACGAGTCGAGAAAGGAGTTGAAATGTGTCTTGTACTAGCTTAGGAACACGTGGTATAAAGGGTAGGAACTAGTTCCAACAATGGAGGAACTGCTCAAAACATGTAATGGTCAAGAGGATGGCTAAAAAAACTACTCATCGCTCGAGTTCCTCAGGAAAGGAAAAATAACCAAGTGAAAGCATGTGGTCGGCCAAAGAGATGGTAGCAATGGAATGAAACAACCAAGGCTCATCTAGTATAAATTAGCACATAAAAATGGAAATCATGAGATGTAAATTAGTCATGGGTTCATTTTTACACAAGCTTGAACCATGGAGAACTCTGCTTAGATCTAGTTTCATGTTTACACAAGCTTTAAACAAAAAGTAATGCTTGAGACATGTTTGGATGCCCCCAGCATAATGACCCAATTCGAGGTACATACCCCCCAAGCTTCATTTCAGTCAACTAGGTGAAGGAATGAAGGTTCACTTTAGAGACCTTGGAAAGACTCAACTCATAATCAAAGACAAGATTTGGAAAAGGGAGTTGCTTCATTTTTTAATGAGGTTGACACAACAAAAGAACTACCCTCAGACATCTTGATTCATTTTTTAATGAGGTTGACACAGTAAAAGAATTATCATCATGACCCTTGTTTCAGTTTTGAACGAGGCTGACACAAGACCAGGAACTATCCTCATTCCCTTGTTTCATTTTTTATCGAGTTTGATACAAGACAAGGAACTATGCTCACCCCTTGTTTCATTTTTTAACAAGGTTGACATAAGACCAGGAACTATCCTCACGACTCCTTGTTTCACTTTTTAACGAGGTTGACACAAGACCAAGAACTATCTTCAGGCACGTGTTTCATTTTTTAATGAGTTTGACACAAGACAAGGAACTATGCTTGCCACTTGTTTCATTTTTTAATGCGGTTGATAGAAGACCAAGAACTATGCTCATGTGTCTGTTCATGGACCATATGATAACATGGCCCCCAAGAGGTCTTCATTGGATGGGAGAACTACGCTTTCGGAGGAACACATGTCAATTGGTACCATAGACAAATCGGGTTCCAATGCCCCAGTACATAATGTACTATACCATCTATGTGATCATCAACATATGTGGAGATGGAATGGGTTGCCACATAATTGACCTGTGGTGGGGAAGGTACTGTGTTCAAAAAAGAGTCGATAGGGGATGATGATTGCAAAGGAGGTGCTTGCTGACCAATGAATAATAGTTGATCAATAGTCACAATTCTCCCTTCATGTGGAAAAAAAACCACACGGAAAAGCGTAGAAACAAGAGCTCCCATGACATAAACATAGTCGCGTCCAAGGAGGAGATTGAAATCTAATGTACCTTGGACTACCATCATGTCTATATAGATGGTCTTTCCTCCCAAAGTAATAGGGAACTTCAGAAGGATCCCTAAGGGTTGATTGCTTCCTTTGTTGAAAGCTAACAGATTCTCGGTGAGAGGTACAAGCTGTGGGTAGCCCAAAGCTTGCCAAGTAGTAGAAGACATGATGCTAATAGATGCACCTTCATCTAATATAGTGCCAGGTACTACCATATTATAGGCTTGTATTGTGATCTAGATAGGCACATCAGATGGGAGGTGAAAAGCAGTCAATGGACCCCAATCGACAGAGATGACAAAACTACTTGGTGGGGATATCATATGATTGCCTCCATGCTTTATAGGAATAGAAGAAGGATTCTCCTGAAAAACTAGGATAGGAGGGTCATGCTTCGATTCATGAGAATCTGAGGAGACAAGGATAACATGAGTAGTATGATCACCAATTTGTCCTAGAATAGAGTGAGCAATTGGTGGCAGAACCAAGTCAACACTCTTTTCAACCAATGGTTGGTCAGGAACAGATGCAAGAGAGTCTTGCTTAGGAAGATTAGAATGAGCAAGAGATGAATCCAAGTCAATCTCTTTACCAACTAGGAGAGGGTTAGAAGAAAGCCTTTGATAATCAATAGGAGGTTGGGATTGAGGTGTTGCAAGGTTTTCCAAAACTTTGGAAGCTTTGTCCATAAGAGGACAGAGGTGAAGAAGATGCTCTCCTTCACATAACCAAGAGGGTAATATAATCTTTCCCTTCTTCTTACCATCACTAGCTGAAGGCATAACATCAATATGATCTTCAGGGGTCGACAGGGATGGTCAGTTCAAGTCTTGATACCATACCTCTAAGATTTTTGGAATGCCAGGATAGTCTCTAAGGAGATGGTCACCCTTACACAACTTGCAAGGGAGTATAAAATTCCATGGAGGATCAGAATTTTTGTCTATAGGAGGTGCGTTTAGAGAAATAACTGCACGGTTGGCCTCTCACTTATCTGACTTCTTCTTCTTCTTAGCCTCCTAGTTACTAGATTTGAAACTTTCACTAGGAGAAGTAGAAGAGGAAGGTGAATAAATAGGGGAAGAAGGTGAGAGGTCAAATTTAGAATCAACGTGATTTGATTCAAATGAAGGAGAAATTTGCATAGGAGTCGAGATACTCGAGACCACTTAGGTTGAAAATAACCAGACAGGTAAACCAATGGTTAACCTAGGGAGGGATAACGTTGCCATATAAGGAAAAGGTCCAGGATTCCCATCTGAGGGGAACCCTTGCCTGGTGGACTCTAGAAATGTTGTTAGTGGAATTGGCCCTAAAGAATTACTAAGGAGGATAACTTTTACTAGGAACATTTTGTGGGAATTTAATTTTAAGACACTAAAACAAAACTTTTCCTTTTCATGTTTTAAGAGTCGACAAAAGGGAAAAAGGTGAATCTAGTCGCTTTCGAAGTGAATGATCTCAAAAGGTCAAGTGCTTGAATGATATTTTAAATGAGTCAAAAAGATAAAAGATTACTACTTAGGGTACTCTAGGAATGAAGGATTACCAGGTAACCGTGAACTGCATAATACCTCCCGACGAGTCAAGATGTATGGGTAGGAAATCTCCTTGAATGTTGTGTTCACTGTATCATGTTTACAAGGCAATAGAATTGACTTCCAATGAATAAAGGATTGCAAACCTAGTGGGGTCTCCCTTTGTATACATGATAGCCTAGGGAGCAGAAGTCGATACTAGTGTTGTCTAGTTCCAAAGAAAATGATAACTGCTAGGTTTAAAAATGCCAGGACATGTCTCTAGCCTAGACCACTAAATGTGAGAGTTAAGTTTTAATTCTTCCTTAGGTTAATTCAATAAATTTTAGTGGTTTATCTTGACTTAGGTTTCAATTACAAGACCCTACTGTTGTCATCTGAAAACTCCTATATGCATCTATATGAGAAAAGAGATCTTTGTCTTTAATGAAATTTATCACTAATTAAGAGATAGAGAACACAAAATTAATGCAACAATCAAAGAATGAAATCTTTCAATAATAAATCTTCTAAATGCACCAATCTTCCTATAACAACAAAAGAAGTTTCATTTCATTTCCAATGCTTATGATGGTGCAATTCTAGCTTCTCAGTAATGCTACTAATGCAATATTTTCGCTTAAGTAAACTGGAATGATGTTCTTCTTTTCATAAAATGTAAAATGAATATTTCACATAAAGAATTTTAATGAAAATTTTCACAATTTCGAACAAACAAGCATCAATCAAATCCAAAACATTATAAATGAAACTAAAATCAACTTCTTCCTTGAATCGAACAAACCAAACACATAAATGCTTCAATCAGCAAACCAAGCCATGTAATCTATGCTTGGGAAGAGAAAAGAGACACTCGAAGTAAGATAAAAAATGAGACTCTTTCACCCATTCAATTGAAAATGAAGCAAATAAAGCATCCTAGTCACCTCTAGTGGAAGGAGAGAGCCTGAAGGTCAAGACACACTGGCACTGGAATGGGAGAAATTCTGATTTTTTCTTACCCCTCAGACTGGCGTGACTGCCCAATTGATGACTAGCATTGATAGGTATGACCGGCACAACTGACCAGTACTACAACTAATGCTAATTACCTAATTGGTGTGACTACAAAATTGACAACTGGCGCTAATTGAGGGATTCAAAGAAAAACTAAAAAACAACTTCACACAGGGCTAGACTTAACACATCAGACGATGGGCTAAACTAGGCAAGTACACAAACCAAGCTAAATGAAGCTTTGTAGGTAGGGAGAAATATAGTGAAAACATGCTACAAGGAAAAAATAAAAGAGCAAGACACACTAGTCAAGAGTTGGGGCAAACCCTAATCTTCATCTACAGGCATCGGCATGATTGCCTAATTAACAGCAAGTGCCAGAGGCTAGTCAGCATGACTGTTTCCAAACATAACATTCTAGTTGGTGTGACTGTCAAATGAAAACCACGTTGAGTGAGAAAACAAAGGAAAAAATAAAAATTTGCAAGAGAAAACACCAGACTTGCTATTGTGAAATTTAACCCTAGAGTAGTAAATAAAGCAAAGAAAATAGATCTAAATGAAAATGGTGAAACTAGCAAAGTCCACACAAAATCATGAAATTTCAAACAAACAGAAAGATGGATCTTCCCAAGCAGAGTTGCCAATTTGTGGTGAAGTAAAATTATAACTGCAGACACGAACAAATTCCTCTAGCCCGATAATGGGTCTAGCCACAACAGATACATTCTATGGAAGATTTCCTTGGGCTAGAATCAATCAAGAGGGCCTACCTATTGGTCACTTATCCTACTTGATGGTTTCCTCACCTGCTTTCTCCAACAATCTCTTGCTTCCTTCTACAAGCTCCTGAAACAAGTAAACAACAACAACACACAAACATAATAATAAAAAAAATTCAATTCAGCCTACTTAGTGATTCAAGAAGGATCAAGACATGAATATGTAATATTACAAAACATGTAGGAAATCAATCAATAGTTGCATATATTAACATCAAAGAGAGATTACAACCATTCGTCTTGATGTCACAGTCTTCCTTTGATAAGACCAGGTTCCCACACACTTCTGCTAGCATTCCATGATGGCTTCAAACAACAATAGTTTAAAAGCTCTTCAATTTAAACTTCACTCCAAACCAAACACACTTCTCCCTTACACAACTAGACGACTACAACTAATAATAGTCTGCTTGTCTAATAAAAATAGTGTACTCACACTCAGCCAACACTCTAACTACCTTGTGCTTGGGAAGAAGGGAGGCTTATATAGGGAATGTAGATGGGAGATGGATCCTCTTCTCATGGGAGTAGGACTTATCCCTTGGGGTAATTCCATCATTATAGGGGAAAGGAGCCCAAACTATCATCCTCGACCCCATCTAGCCAAGCCATTTACCAGACTTCCGTTACGAAGCTTCTAGAGCTGGAACCTTTGGCTCTAATTTAAAAAACTTTCCGTAACAAGATCGACGTAACCGGAACACAACTCAGTTGCATCGATAGGCATAGGGAATAGTGCTAATATTTGCACATCGGCACTGGGGAGACAAAGGTCATTAGCATCGGCCTTGTAAACTAGGAAAAACAGAAGTTTAAGTGGAAATGGTGCAAAAGGGAAATGATCTGCTTAGGAAGAGGGACACAATGGGAGTTTCTTCATGAAGGGAAAGCATGCGGGGTTCACTGTAGAGGTCCTCCAAGATCATGGAATGGGGAGTACACCGACAGTGGCAAAATGTTGTGTAAAACCTACCTAACTAAGTTCCCATAAATTCCATTAAATTCCTTTGTTGAATAAACCATATAATATAAAGCAAGTAAATAATAATTTTGTAATAAAATTTAAACTCTAATAACTACTTGAGACCATCGTTGACCTTGCATAAATGAAGAAAATATAAGTACCCTTAGGATTCTATTGTGCACACTAGAAGGAAATATAATAATCTTACTTAGACTGATTCCACTTCTCTAGGATAAGTCCTAGTGGGTGTGTGTAGGGGATCAAATTACATGTGATAATTAAATATAAATGTGAAATTTTTAAATTTAAAGTTAGCTTACTTTAAAAAAAAAGGGTTGTGAAACTAAGGTATGTGACAAATTGAATAGTAATACACGTTATGTTGTGGAATTTATTGTATTATTCTTCAAATATTGAGTAGATAAAGAGCCTTGTAGTCTTTGGAAATTAAAAAAAAAAAAGACATTTACATAGCCATGTTATGAAATGCATACATGTATGGATGTGTAAAGAAAAGTTACCCATCTTACTTTGATAGGGAGCTAGTAACAAAAAATGTATATGTTTAGGATATAATTCGAGATGTTACATATGAAATTATCCCTGTAAAGTTTGAAAATACATGTATGCTAGTTACATGTCAGCATTATAGAATCTTGTATATGTTGATGAAGTTGTGAAGGTTGTATTTGGAGTTTAATGTATAAGGATAACCCTTTGTTCTATAGTAAATAATTGTGACATATTTTTAATTTGCACAAAACTACTTTTGATGCATGACTTACAAGATTGATGTGTATATATGTCTTGTTTTATATATCTACTAGAGATTTTCGATGAGGGAGGTAGGAAAAACATAACAAGGTATTCTTAGTTCTAAAATGTGAAATAACTAACTATTACACTAGATACTCTTGGACAATAGTTACTTCATGGGTACAGGACTACCTCCTTGTGAATAACCTACATATAAGGGCTCCCAAGTGCTGGATTTTTCCTAATGGTCTTCCTAAAAGAATGATATAAGGAAATAATAAGGATGAGGGAAATACATATTGGTAAAATAAAAATTACTAACTGTAGTGGAGAAGGAATATTGTATGCTCATAAGAAGTAAACGACAAAATGACAAAGCTTATAACGATGCTATGAAACATACGGAGTTTGTAAAAACAAAAATAAAATTAATATAATATTTATAATGAAAGGTGTTGAAAGCAACTACGTCGTTAGTATTATTTACAAGTAATTGCATCTTTAAATATCGAACAAAACAATTACATTGTATATATTAAGAAGGTTGGAAACCTTCTCTAGAAATAAATTAGTCTAAGATTTATGATTGAATTAAAGGTATACATAGTGTATATACATATAATAGAATGTATATAAGATAGTATAAAGGTATGTATATATCAACATGCCACATGATTATGTGGGGTTTGGAAACCTATATTACATGAACTAAAATGTATGGTGTACTGAAGGAGTTTGTTTAAGCATCCTCAATGGTAACTATTGTTAAGACCAATGTAGATGCACATAAAAATTATATTTAAAATTATATTTGATTTAATTAGGTTTATCTCAAATGTTTGGGAGGGGTGATTGGGACCCTCCTCACTCAATTTTAATTCTATCAAGTGACATGATGAATTTTGATGGTATTAACATTATATGTCATATGGAATATATGTCATTCTACCTATGAAATAATAATAATAATAATAATAATATGAATTAACAACATAACTCATGTGAGTATGTCAAATGCAGTAACATATGGCTAGCATGAGTAGGCCCTGGTTTTCATGACCGAACAAAACCTAGAAAGGAATTAATGAATTGAGAAACATTTGTAACCAGAAGGTCTCCTCATGAGGGAAGTCGTGGAAATCTTGTTAAAATAGATAAAAATCCTAGTATGAGACATCAAAATGGAGAATTGTAATAGTAGCTAATTCTAGCTGAAAACATTTAAAATCACAGTGCTTCTTTTATGAAATAATATTCTTCTAGCATTTTACATCTTTAAAGATTTCAAGATAGATTTTTTTTTAGCTACATGATTAAGGAATCACAAAGATCAATTCCTCTAGAACTTAAATCTGCGAGTATGTGATTGTATGATTGGGGTTCCCTACAAAAGTTACATTGAAATGAGCTTAGAATTGTGGAACAAAGCACGCCTCATGAGATTTATAAAGAAAGGGAAACACCCGAAGAGAGACAATTGTGGATTGCAGAGAAATTGTTGGTTAAACTTATGGCTAAAAACCATAAGAATGTTGGCAAGTTAAGATAGAATACCATAATATTTCATGTTTCAAATAAATTTAGCCTTGAATATAATAAATTGAGTAAAGCATTGAGACTTTTAAGTTTAAAATAATAGGCTAATGGCATCTTGGTTACCCCAAAACACCCAATAAGCACGTAATCACTCGAGAGTTGTGCTGCAAATGCTCAGAAAAACAATGACTTTACGCAAAATTTAGTAATAGTGAATTAATGGACAACATAGTTAACCTTAAGAATATATAAATTTCCTAGGAGGTAAGTGCAATGGACCCTTAAATGGTCCAAACAACCTTTGATTGACCTACAACTGAAAGATGTTGTTGACATCAAATTGTTTTTGGGTTACAAAATAATATTGTAGATTCACTGAATATTTCAACAATTGGCCTATTTTATAAAATTATTGTCACAAAAAAAAGAACGTTTGTCTGCGACCAAAAATAACAAGAATGTTTTGTTTGGTTTCAATGGAAATTAACTATAACTCCTATATTTAGGTTTTATTTGAGTTGGTGCACTAGGGTAAATTGGGAGGATATCAACTAAGCTCCCTAGAGTAGCCCGACAAAAGTGAAAAAGTTCATGACTAAGTGACGTATCCCTAATTATGAGTGGGGAAGTACCCTCACTTGTTTTTTGTTAGTTTAATGTATTTTCTTTGAAAGATTTAAAAATATGCCATAAGTTGATCAATGATAATAGAGGCATGACAAAAAAAATGTCAAATATGGAGTAGTTATATAATAATAATAAAAATAATAATAATAATAATGAGATGTCATGTGTATACAATAACAAATGTACATGCATAAGGTCTTCATGGAATCTATTGTCATCACATGATTTAGATGATTCATATTGGATAATGGTAAATATGTGACCATAAATAGGTGAACAACCATTTGCGAAGCCAATCAAATTGTTATGTGTAATCTTAGGAAAAAAATGATTCTAGAAAAAGAGGGTGTTGATTGGAGATTGGCACAAGGGACACCTATGCCTACTAACATGCTTGTTACGCCAACATGATAAGCACACCAAATAGAATTTTTCTATCAATTAATGGTTCTTTAGATAATAATATTGAACTTTTTTATTATGACCCTTTGATTGTAAGCACATTTGAATTATTATTGAATGTTTGATTAAATGCATAATATGAATATTTTCTTACAAGAATCCATGAGGAAATGATTATGTTTATGACAACTATACTAAAATAATGTGTGTTGAGATAGTTTATATGTGTAAGAGTGTAAGGGTGATGGACCCCATGGTTGTTTCACAGAGAAAAACACATATAACATCTAGAAACATTAACCAATAATATACAATATAGACAAGAATGGAAACACGAGGATGTGAGTTGTGAGAAACACATTGAGGAGAAGTGTAAGGGAGGACATGTTTTGCATGAATTTCTTGTTGTAGTTTTCTTATTTTTATTTGTTAACTTTGATCATGGCCATGTTGTTTATTGTTTCTCCCTTTGTTTATTGTTTCAGACCCATATCACTCTCTAATGTTATATATAAAATCATCTCAAAGGTCATCACCAACCGCCTCAAGCCACTGCTCCCATTACTCATTTCACATGAACAATCAGGATACGTGGAGGGATGTCAAATCCTTGATGGCATAATCCTGATGCATGATATCATTCACTCCTTGAAGCACAAAAAATAGGTAGGTATGCTTCTCAAAATTGATTTATATAAAGCATTTGATAAATTGAGCAAGACATACATAAAACAAACGATCACTGTCTTTGGCTTCAACCTGACCTGGGTCAGATGGGTTATGAATCTAATATCCTCCACTCTTTTCTCCATCTTAGTTAATGGTGTCCCATCATGCCCCATCTCCCCCTCTAGAGGAATTCATCAAGGAGATCCGCTCTCTCCCTTTCTTTTTGTCCTCATGGAAGAAGGATTAGGTCACCTTATAAAGCATGCTCTTCACTCCCAAGACATCAGAGACATCTCTGTCTATGGTACATCTGCCATCACTCATCAACGATTCATGGATGATAATATGTTGTTTCAGCATCCCTCAGTCCACGAAGCTCATTCTATCAAAGCCCTTTTAGATACCTTCTCTCTAGCTTTAGGAACCACAATTAACACTGTTAAGTCTCAAATATTCTTCTTTCACACTCCCCTTGTAACCCAAAGAGTTATTGTTGGAATCATAGGCTTTTCTATTGCCAATCTACCCTCCAAATACTTGGGTGCACCACTAATAGACTTAGCTATAAAGCACGCATCCTAGCAGCTTCTCCTAGAGAAAATTTGAAGCTGCCTATCTCTATGGACTTACAGAGCCCTCAATATGGCAAGCAGGCTTGTTCTAGCCAAAGTTGTACTACAGACTATGCCTCTATACCTCTTCCCAGTTCTCACAGCGCTGAAATGGGTGCTCAAAAATATCAAGGACATGCAACACAACTTTCTCTAGGGATCCTCAGGGCAAAATCGCAAATGGGCACTAGTAAAATGGTCGACATTTTGCACACGAAAAAAGCAGGGAGGCCTTGGATTGCGGGATCCTCAGCATAGTAATGCATTGATGGGGGCAAGATTATGGTGGCAATGGGTATCAAGCCCACACACACCATGGGCCAAACTTTGGACTGCAAAATATGTGAATAATATACCATTGAAAGAGCTTATCAGAATCACCAATATTGATGCAAGCTCTCTAATTTGGAATGCAGAAAATCATCATAGAGCAATAATACAACAACACAGTTTCTGGGAGATAAGAGATGGTGGCACTGCCCAATTTTGGGTTGACCCATGGAAACAACAACAAAAAATGTTAGAAGCCTTCCCTCCTCAAAATCTTCAGGAAAATGCCATTAACCAAAGTGAAAAAGTCTCTCAGCACTAGACTCAATACTTCAAACAAGGAGTCAAGCAATGGAAAAAAGCCGAACAGATAATTCATCAAGAAACTGAAGACTACTACAAAGCATTGCACACAGAGCTTACAAATAGGAAAATCAGATATACGAACAAGAGAGACATTGTAGGATGGGGATACACCCTGTGAGGGACATTAATAACAAAGGAGGCATATGGGTTGATGCTACAAGCACAGGTACCAGTGGACCCTCTTTGGGCATGCATATGGACGCCTGGAATATGGCCCAAAGTATCTACTTTCACATGGCTGCTATTTCATAAAAGAGTTCTTACATGGGACAATCTCATTAAAAGAGGGTTCCATGAACCTTCATACTGCCCCAATTGCAAGCAGCAAAGCGAAACCATTTAGCACCTCATGGATTCTTACAACTTGACCAACCAATTATGGGAAAAACTTAACTTCAAGTGTCAAAGAGCTTTCAGAATCTTAGGGGACATCAAAAGTACCATTCATAATTGGGCCCCTACTCCCTATAATAGTAAGATTCTAAATTCTCTATGGACAATCCTAGCGGGTCTACTTTTATGGACAATTTGGAAGGAAAGAAACAAGAGAATCTATAAAAACCAATGCACTCCCCTTGACATCATTTGGAGCAATTTCTGCCAAAACATTCAAGAAACCTTAGCTCTCCATAAATGGAAAGTAGAGGACCTCCCCACTCAGGGACAAGAACAAAATATTTGGGACAATTGGAATATACAGATTCCGCAGGTTCAGGATGATCACAATATCTCCACTACCACTACTAGGTCATCCACTAAATGGAATACCCCTCCAACAAATGTGATCAAAATAAACTTCGATGGGGCCTCAAGAGGCAACCCAGGAAAAGTAGGATATGAAGGCATATTTAGGAATCATGAAGGCAAATCTCTATTACTATACTTTTGATCAATTGGTTGGGATACGAATAAATCAGCAGAATTGGAAGGATTATCGCAAGGAATGTGTCTGGATCATCAACATAATTTTCACCTTGTTATAATAGAAGGGGATTCCCAAATCCTCATCAACATGGCTACCCAAATACAACTAGGGACCTCGGCTTTAAAAGTGGCTACTAGTTGGAGACTGGTAGTTGGTTTAGAACTAATTGAACAATGGCTAAAAAGTAGGAGAGCTATCACCTTCACTCATGTCAAGAGAGAGGGTAACAAGGTTGCTGATTTGTTAGAAAATATAGGGGTTGAACATGATTAGGTACTCCAATCAGGATCCCTCACCATCCTTAATGATAGAACTCAATTACAGGAATGTACTAACCTGGTGCACAATGAAGCAAAACTCCCAGATGTGGATGTATGCAGGAACTGAACTGATGGCAGGGGAACAAGACAACAAGTGCCATAGCCACATGGCCACCTGTAAATCCACACACAAATCCATAAAACTGCCTCGCAGTAGTAGTAAATGCCATTTAATTTGGCACTCGAATCAACTCGACCATGCCAACATACCTCGGCTTTGCATCATGGTGCCCTCAGGTAATATACCGCCTACCTCCTCTGTCTCTAATCCTATGGCTCTGAGCTGTGCATGTCCCCTAGCTGCAGTGGAGCGAAGTTCACGCACTGCTACGGGCAGGCGCTGCAACATTCTCTGCTGCATTGAGTTGGGACAGGGCATCCATCATTCTCAAAGTATAATTTGCAACCTGCTTCTCAACTCGGAGCCTGCTGAGCCTTCTATCTCTGAGCCCCAATCAGTGCCAACCTATCGCAAGCATTCTATTCATCCCCACGCCATCATGCCCCTACTGCACCATCGAATGCGTATCAGAAGAGGTAGCAGCAGTGGTAGATTGCCTCACTCTCACCTTCACAACTCTCAGACTCGTCCGCCCCCTCAGCTAAATACATCTCAGGCCATTATCCAAATACTCATAGTGGCACAAGCCGCACAAGAGCTACCCATTCCCACCCTTCGCAAAATGCCATTCCAGCCATTGATATCCCCTCCAGCTCTCAGCAACCCGATCACTCGGCCCAATTCATCTATCACTGTGCTCTAAACCAGCCACTCATCAAAGCCCCACCATCACAGTCACCTTCCATGAGGATCCATCAAGCAACAAAGGACGGCCAACCTGCACAACGGAGAAGAGAGGAAATTGTCAAAGCAAGACTTCCGCAGAGGCGAATATTCAAGAACCTCAGGCAAAGGATGACACGGGTGCGGTGCAGAATGTTGAGGACGACTTCGACGAACATAGATGTTTCATCACTGAAGAACACCCGTCAACACCGCATGGCGCATGACTCATTACGTGCCTTCTCTTTTCATGTTTTTGGAAATCACATCTATAGGTTCATTTTATGAATGTTTGAGCAATTCGTTAGTTTTGAAAATTAAGTCAACAAAATTTTGCTACATTTTCATATAGTGGTTTCCCCTGCATGGGCAGCAAATTCTTTTCTTGGACTGGACTAGTTTCCCATTTTTGGGCAGTCTCAATCTCATTTTTAATGTTCTATGCCATGAACCTTGGCTCTGAATTATAGAGGCCAAGGTCTCCCTGTACTATTATGTTACACTAATAGATTCTAGACTTATTTAGAAAAAAAAACTTTTGATCTGTTCCAAAATTTATGTTTTAGGATTCATATTCATGTTATTTTTCTGTGATGTTGCTTCTTCCCTTTCTTTGGCTTGCTTAAAACTCCTTCCTATGTGTCTTCGAACACATGTACACTTAACTAAAGTATATCCAGAGAGGCAACATGCCAATGAATTATATTTTTAAGATCTGCAAGTTGGAATCTTGAACCATTATATCGGCTTCAATGACAGTTAGGTAAACGTGCAAAGATATAGCCACTTGTAAACTCAAGGAAACAGTGTAATGCAATTTCTTGAAAACCATCCTACAAGATCACTTGACATATAAGTCTAGTCATTCACAGGAAGAAGAACTTTAACACCTTTATAAAATAAATTTCTATTTCTTTTGCCCATGAATGATCTGAAAATCTTTGATTTGCAAATAATGCTACAAAACCTCTAAGGAAAAATGACATAACTATTACGTCTCTCCATGAAAGATATGGAAATCACAATAATATTATTATCGTCTATGAAATATTTGGATAACAAGTTGGAACCTTGAACCATTATGTTTGTTTCAATCACAGTTACGTAGACGTGCAAAGATATAGTCTCTTGTAAACTCTAGGGGAAGCAATGATGCAATTTCTTGAAAATCGGCATGCAAGATAACTTCGACATGTAACTCTATTCATACCGAGGAAGAAAAATATTAATACCTCTATAAAATAAATTCCTATTTCTGTGGCCCATGAATGATTTCGGAAATCTTTCATTTACAAATAATGTTAGGAAAGCTATAAGAAAAATTGGCATGACTATTTCTTTTCTCTGTGAAAGATATGGAAATCACAATAATAATATTATCTTTTCTTTTCTTTTCTTCTTTTCTTTTCTTTTCTTTTCTTTCCTTTTTTTTTTTTATTACAGAGGAATCAACAACTGGAGCAGCCTCGCAACTCGCGTAATACCGGGTTGATTATGACCGTTACCACTATAACCCCTGGGAACTGCATCTGCCCCTCTCCACAACTTTGGGCTAGTCTGAGGGATTTGAACTCGTGACCTTTAGTACAGAGCCCGCCTTTCTAACGAACTTCATCGCATTGTGATTACCAACTCGCCTACCCCATGGGGCTACAATAATATTATTATCATCTATCAAGTATTTGGATATTTAAATAATGTAGAAGAAAATGGTGTATGAAATATTTGGATATTTAAATAATGTAGAAGAAAATGGTGTATACAATATTTGGATATTTAGAAAATGTAGAAAAAAATGGTGTGTATGTAGTAGGGGGTGTCTTATTAAAAGAGGAAGTGTATAATTTTTTTTTGGTTTCGAAATAATAATATAAATGGAATTGTCTCGATCAACTCCAATTAATTAGTGAGATTCAAGGTTGAATATATTTGTATTGACTCGTTTAGGGAGAAGAGGATAGGTCATAAGCTCTCAAAGATATAGTGACAATGACCATAATCAACCCCTATCATGCTAACAAACAAACCAAAAAACAAAAACAAAACACAACCAACAATATAAATGGAATTTTATTCATTATAAATTTATATTAGATTTACGGTAGAAAAACATAGAGATGCGCACACAAAGAAAAAGTTATATTACACTCTACAAATCGCACATATACATCACATATTTATGGTGCTTGTGAGATCCAAATGATTCCAAAACAAGAAGATTGGTTGATGAGAAATGATCTCAACAACTCAACCAAATCTACCTACTATAGTAAGCGTTCGTTTCAAGTCCCCCTTCAACACTTGTATTATTACATAAACCACAAGAAAAAAGAACACATATTACAACAATATAACTGGTCTCTCATGTCCATTTTGGAATCTCACGTACATTTCTCTTTCTTCATCGACTACTTCAACCTATCACTTGAACTCCATTTAATACATGCTTTCCCCAGACCATCATTGATGAAATTTACAATATCAACAATGTTGACAACTCGGCTCGTAGGACCTTCCGCGAATTTTTTTTTGAAGTAATGAACCATCCTATGGACCAATCACCATCTGTTGGATATTTCAATTTCGGCTATACATCAGTTGCTAGGAGAAGGACTGAATACTGAGTGTGTTTAAAAATTCGTCAAACAACTTAACTTGTTTCACAAACATGGATCTCATATTGTAACCTGAAGTCGTTGTTCAAGGGTTTTCGAGAGCCAAAAACAACAAACAATAATAGTGTAAACAAAACCAGCTAATGATGTGTTCAAGGGTTTCCGAGCGCCAAGAACAACTAATTCAAAT
Source organism: Pinus taeda (assembly GCA_000404065.3). Taxonomy (NCBI): domain Eukaryota; kingdom Viridiplantae; phylum Streptophyta; class Pinopsida; order Pinales; family Pinaceae; genus Pinus; species Pinus taeda. The sequence goes on from APFE031598414.1 coordinate 77,483, forward strand.
TATGCAACAATGTTCATTAATTGGTTCTGCACCAAATATAACTTACAACATACATCATTGATAACTTAAAAGATCTGAGAGGATCTACATTAAACTCATCATCATTATCATAATCAGAGAAGTGCTCAAAATTTTCTTTTGGCATGTCTTCAAAACTAGCTATATTACCAAATTCTTTTAATTTTCCATTCAAAAAATCTTTGGCATAAGCATTACAATTCAATGTTATGTGTCCATGTTTTTGGCAATAAAAATATTTTACTAAATTCTTGTTTTTATGGACCCTACCCCTCGAGAATAGCACTTGTCCATGGGGATAAATCAACAATTAATTTCCCCCACTTTCTTTGCTTCCTATCAAGCATTCATTTTTACCTTTCCACGTGTTTCTGGATCTACGTCACCCCAAACTTCCTCAAGTGTGCACTCGAGTGCATTCGTTTCGGTATTTCCTTAATGCGATTTTGTAAATAGGTATGTGGGTCTTTGAATCCACTTGCCTTGATCCTATTTCCACGCTTACGTACTTGACTTGTCCCACATGGAAGGTGCATTGGGTCCTTATCAACTCGATCCCCTCCTAGGCTGCGTAAAGGTTTCCTCTTATGGGAGACAGACTTTGGGTAACAAAAATATTTTATTGAATAACAAAGGAATACTCCAAATGTAAGTGTTGTAACAACCTAGAAACTATATCAAGAGTTCTTGAAAGGAAAATTTTACTTGCCACGCTTGGTACTTCTTATTGGGAATAAGACGAATACTTCAAGGAAAACTTTGGTATCACTTATCAACCTGGCACCAATTAATTTCGAAAAAATGGGACAAGATAGCTAAGACAAGGAATACATGCTAAAATGAATATTAAAGTAAAATTTTATTTAAAAAATAGAAAAAGTTTAAAAGGAAATTGTTCGGGTTAACTTTAAATCAAACTTTAGAAAAATCAAATGATGAAACTTTATCTTGAGTAAGTATTATAGATATTCTAAGACATGTGGGGAAACAATTCCAAATTGGAAATAATTGTTATAAATGTTGAGTTATAAGGAGAACATTGAATGAAAAGAGCCCATTTATAAATTAAAAAAAATGGCATTGAAGAGAAATATGACATTTAAGCAAAAAAATATTTTGAAAAGGTATAGAATTGGGATCAACACACAACTAGAAAAAGAAAATAACATAAATAATAATAATAATATAATTAATACAAAATAAAGTAAAAAAGAAATTACAATAAAAAATGGTAAAAGAAAATAAATAATAGGAAGTTAAAGTCAAATAACAAAAGAAAAATTATTTTTTTTTAATGAAATTAAAAAAATTAAAAGAAAATAATAATTCAAGAAAAAAGAGAGTAATTTGGAGATGAGAGGAAAAAAAACAAAAAACTCATATAAAAGAATAACAAGCTATTGAGGACATATGACATACACCCTCATGTTGTATGATAATCGTAATGTTAAATATATTTTTATGTGGCTAAGTTGAGACATGTGAATTTAGTGTGTGTAGAGATACTTCATTGAGTGGGAACCTCTTAAACTAGAGAGCTCACCTCCACACTATTAGCTTATTCATGTTTTCTGTGTTGGAATTAATGCTTACATTCCTTATTTGAGAGATTGGTTTGTGATGGTTGAGAAATTCTCTCAACCACTCTATCTAAATCAGGAATAAGTTGGATCTCAAAAACTCTATTTAATAGAGTGATCCCAATGTAATCTGTGTGTGAGTGTTTTTGCACATACACCATTTGTGCATAATATATGATTAAATTTATGTGATTGTGTTATTTCAGTTGTTTTTATCATGGTATCAGAGCACAGGATCAGAGGCCTGTGTATTGTGAGTCTAAAACCTTGAAATATTGTGAATTTAGCTATTTTTATCAAGCGGAAATTCGTATCAGGACACCTATTGCCATGGCTGTATATTCAAGAGCGTACGTCCCTCCATTTGGGATCTCGTATTGAACGCTGATCCGATCAATTTGCGCGCATAGGTTTACAAAGCGTTCTTTGCATTTGAATACGACATTGAATGGGATGAGATACGGTTCTCTGTAGCTTCCCGTTATTTTCAAAGTCGCGATGCGGTCATGCGCTTTTCTGATGTCCTGCAGTTTTCTTCAGAAGAAGACATCGTCCTAACAACTAGGCTCTTTCCCTTCCGCCTGTATTCTTCGTTGTTGGATCGAGGCTCCACCACATCAGGGGTCGATAGCCAAATTCTCCACGGCTTTCTCGTCATTTCTCGGTCGCTTTGGCTGCGTCACAACTCTTATTTCGAATTTTTGAAGCTTTGGGCGTGGAGTTTATATTCCGATATCAAAGGCCATGCTGTTCAATATGATGTTTCATATTATTTTGTGTACCGTCGGCTGCAATACTGCTCTCATGGAGAGGCTCATGGAACGAGAAACTGGAAAGACCATTACTGCTGGATTGCCCATGATGAATCTGTTGATTTATATGATATTCTGTAGTGTCAACGGGTGTACTGCTCTTCTCGAGAGGTTCAGGCGTCAACAGGAAACTAGAAATATTACTCTCTGGTGCTTCTTGCGATTTACTGTTTGGTTTGCCATGCTTGATCTGCTAATTAATATTATTGATAGTCTCTTCCGGATCACCTTGTGTTGCGGATGGGAATTGATGTGCATCAGTATCCATGGTTCTAATGCTACCTGCAGCACGGTTAGCCGCGTTTAAGTGTTGCTTTACTAGCAATGGTACTACACGTAGATGCGGCATATATAGAAAGATCAAAATTAAATTTAAATTACTAGTTATGTTTCAATTTGAAGATGTTTTCTATCAATTGTGTTTGAAGAAATTGTTGGACACCTAATCCTAAAGGGTTAGCGTGGAAGCCGAATGGACAAAGCAGTCCAAGAGACCTTGGGATGTGAATCCCAACGGTCACATAATGTACCATAAATATACATCATTTGTGAATAAAAACGCAATGCATGATTTATCTTTCTATTTGCTCTTGCTGTCCATGTCTGTCTAACATGGTATCAGAGCCATGATGTGTGGCCTGTTTTCCCGAAAGCACAGGTCCCAGGTTCTATTTTTAACCTTGTAACTCCTTCCTGCCTTCTGTCCCACATCTGATGCTGAGTGAAACCTCTGGCCTGCACGCTGCCTATTCTGCTGAGTGATAGGCTTCTGAGAAAAACGCCTGCCAGCCTGCGCTGAAGCTGCATGCCAATTTCTGGAAGAAAAAAAAAACGCCTGTCAGCCTGCGCTGAAGCTGCATGCCAATTTCTGGAAGAAAAAAAAAAAAACGCCTGCCTGAAGCCTGAAAGTGTGTAAGGCGTACACTCCTCTGCCCACCTGGATTGTAATATCCAAAAATAACTTCAGCCAGTGCTTGGCCACCAGCTTCACCAGGGTAGCCAACCCACAAAATACCGGCGATTTTAGGATCCTTTATTGCAAAAGAGACATCAACTGGTCCTCCACTCATGATGACAAGCACCACTGGTCCTTTAGAGACACTTGCAACTTCAGTTACTAATTTCTCTTGTTCTCCGGGAAGAGTCAGAATTTGTCGATCATGATCTTCTGTTTCTTGTGATTGATCCAATCCAACCACCATAACCACAGCATCAGTCTTCGCTGCAATACTTGCTGCTTCACCAAAGCCCTCAGTGGAAGTACAATTGACATAACGGCATCCTGGGGTGTATGTTATTGTCTTGATATAATTCTTAAGACCTGAAACTGGAGTTATAATGTTGCAAGGAATGCCTGGATAATCTCCAATTGATGTATTAGGAGCATCTGCATTAGGTCCTACGATTGCTAGAGAGGTAATATGTGATTTTGGTAATGGTAAAATATTATCCATGTTCTTCAAAAGTACTATCCCCTCTCTAGCAGCCTCCAATGCAAGGTGCCGATGATCGTCAGAACAAACATTCTGGGGCCCCAGATCACCATACTTCTGATGCTTAGGATGACCATCAAAAAGCCCAAGACGCATTCGTACTGAGAATAAGTTGAAAAGGGCTCGGTCAATAGATGATTCTTGGACCTTCCCTTTCTTCACTGCAGATATTGTGTGCCGAAGCAAATAAGTTCCACAGTTGATATCCATGCCAGCTTTCAGAACATCTGCAACTGCATCCTCTCGAGATTTTGCATAGGTTTGATTTTCATAAATGATTGCAACAGTGTCACAATTAGAAGTAATATACCCTTGAAATCCCCAGTTAGATCTTGCTGTTTGAGAAAGGAGGTCATAATGTGCACATGCTGGGCAGAAATTTAACTTCGCTAGACCTTCCAGACTCCATATAGATGCATTGAAAGCCAATCAACTACTTCTTTGGTACTCCTTCGTGAGTTGCAGGAGTTTTGACAAAGAACAACACAACGTGACTTCCATCCATGGGCCCATGATTATGAACCAAAACCTGCAAGTTAAATTTGGCTTTTTCACATGCTGTATAAGCATCAACGTAGATGAGGTTAGATGCATTTTCTCTCTCTGGTGAAACCTGGTGCAGCGAATGAAGTTGGACATGATTGTGAGAAGCTGGCAGAATAATGTGATCTGGTGTTGATGTAGGAAAAGTAGAAGAGTAGGTTGAATAACTTAATCCATAACCAAACTCAAATACAGTTTCCCCTGTATAGAATCGGTATGTTCGGCCTGGGTATCCTCTGGAAGAATTGGGACGCATGTCCATGATGTTCATGGGAATTTTTATGAAAGCTTGAGGGTACCATGTCATAGTGTACATCTGAGACTGAAGGATAATATGGTTTTCGGTGATATTTTTTCCAAGTTTTGAGGTCAATGGCTTAGTTAACACCTTACCGTTCTCATTATTGAAAGCTTACTAAAATTGTCTCGTAGTGGGGCAGAGCTAAATCTCAACTCAGTTTGGAAAAGATCTATTTATAATCTACAGTTATAGGTTACAGGCGGCATTGTTGATGCTAATTTCATGGTGGCTGTAGGGATGATCACCATGTTTTCAAATCAAGGAAGGAATTAATTTTTGTGAGATTAAGGAAAAGTGGGAATTCTGTCATACTTTTCATGCAATAATTACTCAAAACAGGTAAATGTGCACCGAAGATGCCTGTGCACTGAATTATTGCATTGTGCATTTATGTATAAGCTCAATGTCTAAAATTGTCTTCCACTATTGATCAACACTTTTACAACATTTGCCATTTTATTATTCAAGTCCAAGGGGATGACAAAGTTCTTGTTTCTATCTGCAACGGTACTGCGGACAGACTTTAAGATTTGATATTTTGAAAAGGCTTCTCTGAGTAGTATAATATTGATGCTCTTCTTCTAAGTTACCACAAGTTCAGTGAGATTGTTACTCTTATTAGTAATCTTGGAACACGAGGCATTAATGATCTTGGTACACAACTTGTTTATATTCTTCAAGTTGCAGTTATTTGGCATTGTCTGATATATATAAGTCTACTTGTACTTTTATATTCTAAGAAAGTGCATTTGTAGTTGAAGCATTGTTTTGAAATGGATCGAATGGATGATGTATTAGAGTTACTGAATACCCTAATACATTCCAGTATTGATG